>PVJA010013525.1:0-49364 GCA_004027025.1 Myocastor coypus
TTTCAGAACCTTTGTTTGTTTATTCACTCACTTTTATGGCCGGCTCAGCCCGCCCCGAGTGCAGGGCTGGTGCAGCAGGTGGTGCCAGGGATCGAACCGAGGTCCCTGAAGCCACCCAAGCTTTCCCAAGCAGGCGTTTTAGACCACTGAGCCATCCCGCCGGCCCCCCCCCCAGTTTCTTTATACCGTATGTTTTTTATCCATTCCTCAGTTGATGAATATTTGAGGTGTTTCCCAGATTTAGCTATGACAAATTCTGCAGTAGTAAACACTGGCAAACATATATCCCTGTGGTATGATGTTTTCAGTTCTTCTGGAAAAATGCCCAAAAGGTGAATACATGGGTAAAATGGGACTTCTAATCCTAATTTTTTAAGGAATCTCCAAACTGATGTCCAGAGAGAGTGTACCAGTCTACACTCCCACAAATGGTGAAGAAGCTTTCTTTTGTTCTCATAGACTCTCAAGTATATACTATTAGTTGATTGATGTATGATAGTCTTTCTTTATAGCATGAGATCAAATCTCAGTGCTGTTTTAGTTTTTATCTCCTGAATGAACAGTGCTATTTCACATTTTTTCATGTATGTATTTGTCATTTGTATTTCTTCCTCTGAGAAGTGTGTATGCATCTCAGACACTCAGATTTGGATTGAGTCTTTGAATTTTGGGAGCAACAAGCCACCCAATTGAGAAGAAAATCTTAACTAAAACTCAAAGGAATTCTATTCTGAATATATAAAGAACTAAATAAATGTTTAAGATTATAAAAAAATTTGTAAAGTTCTAAGGCAAAAGAATAAAATGAAAATTATTTGTAATTCCAATAATCACGCATAATATTCTGCTTTCTACTCAGTGTTCTCATGAATTGAGTGACAAATGTGTGTATGTTCATAGTTTTTACTTAATAACTTATTCAGAATTATTTCATTTATTTTCCCTTATTTGGTGGTACCACCAAAAATAAATTCCATGTAATATCTTTTGAACATTTTTAATTAAATATATTCCCAGGTTTGAAGTAATTTCTAATTGTGGGATTAAATAATTCCCGTAGATCATTAGAAGGAGAAGCACTGTCATATTTTCTCCAAATCGATGGCTGGTCATTGGGTAGGAACTTGACCAAATGTTCCTCGAAGGAATAAGTGGTCTTTCTTTCCATTGATTAAGAATTCATTGCATTATTGCAGATTTTAATTAGCTAATAGAATCAATGTTCTAAATAGTTAAGTGAAAAAAAGTATACTTAGAACTAATTATTAACTGGATTTTCTTCATTTTTATTCCAATTTATATATAATGATAGAAATCATAATATTTGGGCACATTTTCCTGTACTAATCCTTCAATTCTGTCTCTGTAGTGCCTATGCCAGAATTGGTTTTTTAAAGTTACTTTCTTAATGACTTCCAACTAATTCCTTAACAATAGACACATGTAAGTGATTGATTGAAATGTGAAATGAGTGTGTTTAAGTATAGCCACTTGCTTCACTGCAGATGTTTTAAGAGTTCCAATCATAGGTAATTACTATAATTAATGGATTTTTTTTGACACAGTGTTGCTTTTTAAAAAAAAAAAAAAACCTACCTAAGTATTATTTTACCTCCAGTTTTCTCTCTGTAGAGGCTTGGACTTTAATTGCATTTACAGCCAGATAATTTGTGTTTGTTTGGTTGGTTGGTTGTAAAGTGTCCAAAAAGGCTAGAGACGGTCTCCGTGGTTGTCCCATTAAAACAAAACAGCAGCAACAAGAGGATATTTTTTTTTTTTATGATTTGTGATGGTAATATATTTTTTGTTTTGTTTTGTTTTGTTTGTGTTTTTGTTTTGTTTTGTTTTGTTTTTGCCGGACCAGGGATTGAACTCAGGCCCTTGTGCTTGCCAGGCAAATGCTTATTCTACTTAGCTATTTCCCCAGCCCCTATGTTTTTTTCTTAAAAATATATTAATGCAAGGTATTTTAGATGCTTCTGTGTGGATTAAAAATGCATATATTCTACTTTCTGAAATCTGCTTTTAGAATTAATGAAAAAGAATATACTTTAAAATTTTAGCAATTGTCTGTTCTACAAAGAAGAAACTAATGCATTTAATCCTCTCCATTCCTTTAATGTATTTAGAATGTCTTTATTAACTAAGTCTATGTTACTATTTATGTTAGCAGTATAAAATATTGGCTTTTATTTTCTTTTCCTTTATTTATCTTCCAGTTGATCCTCAAAGTCTCTACAAAGTGGCAAAGGGAGGAAACACATGAACTGATTTCCTCAGGCCAGGTGTTGAGTAAAAATGCGCATGTGTGATGGATAGGCCTGTGATTTCAAAAGCTGGAAGCAGGATTTTTCCTTTTCAGTGATTGACTCAAAACCCTAGTCTGCCTCAAATTGGACAAAATAATTTTCCTGGAACTACTGAAAACTTGTTTTTTTTTTTTTTTTTTTTTTTTTCTGTTCGTTTATGATGGCTATGTATTTTGAATAATTCCCAAGCAAAACGAGCCATACTATGGTTGTGGTTTCTATGAAGGATTTGATATTTTATGTTATTTGCGTTCTAACAAACCAGGCTGATTTCAGTGATGGTGGTAGAAGACAAAACTCCGAGGCCAAGGACAAATATAAATCAGAGAATGACGGTGTGCAGGAATTAGTTCCGTTGCTTTTCTCTTCTTCTCTCTCCTGAATGATATGGATGACTTCATCTTCGTTCCTACCTTCAGGAAGAAGGTTTACACCACCCCTAAGCACATTGCGCTTTAGGTTCAACAGGGAAATAGTTCAATCTTTCAATGTATTTATCTTTATACATATGATTATAAAGATAGTGCAGAACAAAAGATATTCAGTATCTGGATTATCAGATGTATAGGAAAGCAAAGCACTTAGAGCTGTTTCTTAATCACATCCATCCTGTGCTGGGGTACAGCTCCATGGTAGAGTGTTTGCATCGAAAGCAGAAATGCATTACCCAAACAAAAACAACAATAATTAATATTAATAATAATAATAATAATATCCATCATTCATGTCTAACCTCGGCTTGTGATGAGACTATGTATGGCCATATCATTTTCTCAACTACTCTGATTCAAAGACTTAGTGGAAGCTGGGGCCATTTCTGTTCAGTGTGGCCCATACAATAATCAGTGAAGTATATAATCAGAGATAACAATCAGAAAAACTAGCTTCATTATCACTGGAGATCGCACAAGAACCTCAAAAGGTGAGTTAAACACATACAACGAAGCACCATAGTTCATTTTCAAATTCCAGATGTTTTCTTCACAAGCACTGATATTGCCATTTGACCCAAGGAATCCGTCTAAGCAAAGCAGGCTGTATTCCTGATTGTGAAGAGTCTGGTTTGGCCTGCACTAAGGAAATCTGGGGCAACTCTATCAACTCTAAGAGCCTTGCTCAGTGAGTATGTTGTAAGCAGTCAAGTTGTGTAGAATTTTTATAGGTAGCAGAGAGGGCTTGACCCTTGAAGGAGTCAGTGAACAAGTTAAAAGCATACTGCAGCTATGGCTACAGGTGCAAGCATTGAAGTACAGGCCTCATGATAGAGAAGGAAGGGATATATCTACATATTTCCTTGAGGGGTGAACACTGTACTATAAGAAATATTATCTGGTCTGATAAGGCCTAGATAGGCATTAGTCACCTGGGTGAGTGACCAGGAACTCCTGACTCACTACTTCCTAAAAAGGTTTGTGTTCCTCCCATATCCACTTGCTACATGACCTGCTTCCCTACTGGATCAACATACCCAAGCAGCTATACTCATAATCTTACTGGGTCACCCTAGTATCTCTCGTGAGTTGTACCACCTTGTGATGTTATACCCACTTCATGATTTTGCTCTGTAAAACATCCTTTGAGAAGTAGGCCTGTTGGAAGCCCACTTTCTGGATTGCATCTATCTCTGTCAGGAGCTGTCTCTTCCTCAATAAAATTTTCAGCACTTAATCTCTATTGTTCCTTAGAATTCATTCTTCAGTTTTGGGGAACGCAAGTTAAACATATCAGACATCTAATAGGATGGTTCCCACAGTGATTTCTGAGGCCCAAATCAAATGCAGTTAAAATAGAATTATTTCCAGGATTCAGCTGGTAAAATAGTTAATTTTAGCTAAAATCAAGAACACATCTTGTACCAGTTTTTTATTTATTTGTGGAAATGCCCACTAGGCAGCTGAGGCCATAGGGTAGAAGTGCCAAAGCTATGACACCTTCTCACTTCTCACCTTCTAAGACAAAGGGATAATTAATATAAAAAGGTTTTTTTTTGGGGGGGGGCTTTATTGAAAGTGCAAACTTTAGCATTTGTGTTTAATGGGAGGGTTACAATTTGCAGTATACAAATGAGTTTTGGGCTGCAGTTTGGGTGTTCATTTTCTTAAAAGTTCACCATCACTGCCATAAGTCAGCGAGGGTGCTGTCCAGGAATGGCACGTTCTACTGTGTCTTTATTCACTGCATGGTTTTTACTGACCCTCTTACCACAAATGCTATTATGTTTTGAAGAAGATGGAAGATGGCTTTCTCCATGTCTCTCTCAAGAATGTGCCTTTACTTAGGCGTTCTTGCCAGCAGTCCCAGGCAGCCCCAGTGGACCAGTGGATGTTAGTTCAATCCCTACTCTTAAAGCAGCCTAAGCCAGCCCCCACCCAAAAAAAAAGGTACTTTTCACAAATCTTGGGACATCTCCTAGTGTAAACTGCACCAGTCAGGGTTCAAAAGTTGATATCATTCCCCGATGTTTACACTTAGATAACAGTAAACCATAGGATTCACAGTTAACACAAATAATTGGATTACTTTTGTTTGGAAGGGTACTTTGAGGGGGTTTACTCAATATTTTCTTTATTCCATACATTACTTTTCTTTAATAAATCAAATCCCAAATGATACTTCTGCCCCACTAAACGATGGAGTGGTGTGTAAAAGTAAGTATTGAAACTACTTGCCCTAATGGTACAAACAGGAGGCTAGTCCCTAATCCCTCCAAATGAGTTCTTCTGTACAAAATGTAACCATCCAATCAAAGATCACACAAATCTAAGAGGTTTCTATCACCTGGAACATAAATATTTGCACGTCCTGTGTGTTTCAAACTTGGTTCCTGGTTGTCGAAGTTGGGAGATTGAGGAACCTTTAAGAGTGAGGAACTAAATGCTTGGGGGCATGTCCTTAAGGGGGATTGTGGGACCTGGGCTCTTTCCTCACTGTCTGTTTGCCTCATGGCCATGGAATCAGCAGTTTCCCCTTTCCCATATTCCCTCTGTGATATAGTACCCCACCATGAGGCCCAAAGAGTAGAGTCACCTGACCACACAATGGATCTCCAAATTGCCTTTCTGAACTGACTGTGTCAAGTATTTGGTTGCAGAGCATGGCAGACTATTAAGGTAGCCCCATATCCCTGAGACTTAACAACAATTCAGATGGTTCAGAACAATGATCGCACTTAAAGGTATTACTTATGATGGCGAAATACCAATGAAAATAATCAGTGCGAAAGAAGCACATGAGCAAACGCAGGATAAGTGAGGAGTAGATTCGTAGATTTGTCTTCCTAATAGGGTTTAAGGAAAATGAGCTTGCCTTTTTCAGATAAAACGTGTGAAGTGTTGCCAACCAGGGAAGTTTGTGCAAGCTTTGGTGCCCAGGGATTTTATTGGAGTTCAGGCATGGAGGCATATGGCGCCCATGTGATAAACCCCAGACTCTCAGGCACCAGGTCCTAAGAGAAAACAGCTCTTTACTAAAAATCACACTGTTAGGTAAACATATGTGATCACAAGAAATGAAAAGTAAAGAGAAGAAAACCTTCTATTAGAAAACTATTCCAAAGGCTTAGGATTTATCTTTCATAAGCCTGCCAAGAATATTGTACAATATGAAATATCCAGGCTTTCTGTCCTAACCCTTTTCAAACCACAGACTTTGCAGCAGATTTAGAATGCTACACAAGATGGCTCATATCATAAAAAAGTTTCAAGAAAAGTTTTCAAAGGTTAATATCATAAATGTAATAAAGATATACCTTAGGCATTCATAGGTGAATGAATACATCCTTAGACCATGATATCAATTTAAACAAGTGAAGCACAATTTTAAATGTTGCAAAATTTCTCTTATATAAGAACTCAAATATTTATGTGAAGATGGGAGAATGTATGTGTGTGTGTGTGTGTGTGTGTGTGTGTGTGTGTGTGTGTGTGTGTGTGCAGAGAGAGAGAGAGAGACAGAGAGAGAGATTAATAGAAAGTAGAAAATCTTTTACAAATGGATGGAAGAACAAGAGTAGGGGTATGGAAAGATAGAATTTGAGGGAATGTAATGAAAATAACTTTGAAAATAAGAGGTGAATCAAGATTTGGAAAGAACAGGGAGCAAGGGGATGGATAAAGGATTAAAAGAGAATTAGGATATATTAAATAGATATGCCAACTCTCCCTGGCAAACGTAATCTCTGTGTACTAAAATAATGTCTCTTTCTCCTACTGAAGCATTTCACTATTTCTGAGTTGCTTCCTTCTCAGGTTTCTTAGTTTTAATTTTTCTATTAGTCTACTGACTTATCTCCCCAGCCCTATAGATCTTTTTCTAATAGTTGTGATTTTAATATTGTTTCCAATCTTGCCCTTCTCACATGTGGAATTTATATTGGGAATGTTCAGGTACAAGAAGAACATGAACATTTTCATAAAACTTATAGCCCTATTACATCCCAGCCTTTCCCCATATGGATTACTCAAGGACCAATGCACTCCATTACGTAATGATAATCACTAAAAAAGACCCATGATAATCGACACAAAAACATTATATGGTTGAATCAGAAGTAGCTTTAACTCTTCTGAAGCCCCAGGAATAACTAAGAAGAGATGGTCTTTATTTGGGACATGACATATTTAGTGATCAAACTGATTTGAATGTTACTTGACATGGAGTTGGCTAACATCTGGCAGGTGTCCCCTGTATGATCTGGAATGCTTTCCTATGTATAGATTACAGACATCTTTACTTCATTCCCCAGTGTATAATGCTGGATACTGTCCAATGGTCTACAGCATGATGGTTCAGGTAACAACACTGGCATTCAAGTTAGTTCAAACCCTCATCAACGTGTTTAATCCCGGCTCTTCCTTCACTGCATGAGTGGTCCAGACAGTTTGGTTTGTCTTTAATCTTCCCTTCTGTAATTCTTCAAGTTAGCATAAAACATCCAAGGAAAGACCCGCGAGTCCAAACACCCCATCAAAGAGAGTATTAGCCAGTGATGAAAGTGAACTCGAATTCCGACTACATCTTTTCGATTCTGAACAGTAGACAATGATGCTGAAACTACAATTGAATTTTTCTGTTTAAAAAAAAAAAAAAAAAAACTGAACCAAAGGGAAGAGGAGAAAATGTGGACACAGAGGAGACCTTGCCATGCTACAGAACAAGGCTTTAGGTTAATTTTCAGTTTGAAAGAGTTGCTTGTGTGAATTACAACCAAATGAGTTTCTGATATATTGAAAATATCCATGGTTTTCCCTGGACAAGGTCTTTACCTATGATATTATGAATTTAGCTTTGCAATTCCCTCTTGTAATGAATGACAAGCACGTTCTCTTCAGAGCAAGCTGTGGTTCATTTCCTCACTGTCAGGATACCGCTGCATCTGTTCGTATACGGAATATTAAACAAAAAGTAGTCCGCATTTTGGCACCTTGCTTCTACCCCTCTTCTTTCTCCTCTGTGATATGGACTTTCTTATGCTTTTGTATTTTCTTTTTTTTTTTTTTTTTTTCTTTTTGAGACAGGGTCTCACTATGCAGTTGAGGATGGCCTTGAGCTCACTTCTGTAGCCAAGGCTGGTCTTGAACTCGCACCGATCCTCCTGTCTCAGCCTCCTGAGTGCTGGGATTACAGGCGTGCACCGCCACGCCTGGCTGCTTTTGTATTTTCTATCCTGTTACTTTCCTACCCTTGCATATTAAGTCTAAGAGTTGATTTTTGGTTTGTTTGATTAGTTAATGCTTGGTTTTTCTTAAGAAACAAGTACAGTATTTGTGAACAAAAAAAAAGAGACTTATTTCCCTCCCCAAATGGACAATGACATATATCTGAATGAGTGGAGAGGTTTTAGTTTAATTGTTCCGTTGGTTAGAACTGTGCCTTTAATAAAGATGAGCATGCTTATCATCCATATCATGTTTTTCATATAAAGGAGAAAACGTTTAGCTTTCGCTATGGAGCATGGTGTTAACTCTGTGCACATATGGCCCCACACGTCCTTTGTAAAATTAATGGAGTTCCTTCTTATTCCTAACTTCTTGGGAGTTTCGCCATGAAAATAGTTTAGATTTTGACACATGCCTTTTCTGACTATTGTGATAATCATGTAGTTTCTTTCCCAAGGAATTGAGAAATATGACTCATATTTTAATTTCTGCCTTCCACCTGAAAATAAATATGTTCACACATGTGGAACAGGCCACAAACATATCTATTTCTTTATCCCAGAGAGTGTAATAATTTTCCCCTTCTACAGCAGTCCCCTGGCTGCCCACCTTTTGCCTCCGTCTCCCTTGCCCAACATACCTCTATCCTGAACAAACTGTGGAGAGCCAAGGGTCTGAGCAACATCAGCCACACTCTTAGGATGCAGCGGTTCTGAAGCACAATGCTTCTCTGAGTTTACTGTGGCAGAGCATGAAAAAGAGTTATTTTACTCAATTTTTTTAGCTGCATTTAGGGGTTGTACAGGGGCCATTTTCTCAGTTGGGAATATACCGAAGTTCTCTTTCTTTGCTTTTTTAGCATCTTGAAAATCATTTGTTTCTTCTTGGACAGATGCAGGGACTTGGGTTCAACACCCCCACCCTGCACCCACCCATTCCCTTCGTGCCTTACTGGCCCTGCCCATGGGGTGCTCTGAAAAGGCCAGTGAGACCGGGCTTCATGGTCCGCACCTATAATCTCAGAGTTTGGAAGGCTGAAAACAGGAGAATCACTATGAGTCTGATCTGTGTAGTGAGCCCATGTAGATCCTTTATTAAATATATAAAAATGAAATCATTTATTTTATGTGGAAACAAAATGCTTAAATATCTGGAAGCAGAAAATGATTAAAACATGTTTCTCCAGGGGGCCCGGCGGGATTGCTCAGTGGTCTAAAGCGCCTGCTTGGAAAAGCTTGGACGGTTCCAGGGACTGCGGTTCGATCCCTGGCACCACATGCTGCACCAGCCCTGCCCTTGAGGCAGGCTGAGCCAGCCATAAAAATGAGTGAATAAGCAAACAAAGGTTCTGAAACAAGAAAAAAAAAAAAAAATTAAAAAAAAAATTCTTAAAAAAAAGTTTCTCCAGATGGAAGCTTTTTTTTTCCCCCAAAACAGACAAAAACAGCACTATGAAGCCAGTGTTAATTATTATTTTCCCTTTATTTTTATTAATATTTAACATTTACTAGATTAACTATTATTTTTCTCTAATTCCATTCACCAGAATAAAGATAAAGTCACAGGCCCAACCTCTGTAATGAACAGAAATTTTGTGACTTCTCTCACTTATTTGCCATCTCTTCTGTGTGTCCACAAAAAGCATTAAAAACCAGGAATTTGATAAAAAAAAAAAAAAAAAATCTGATCTTACCAGGAGGAATTTTTGTTCACTGGAATAATTTAATACAAATCAATCTCTTGTAAGTATTGAGATGACATAAAAAGAAGACAGCCTCTTTGGTATCATATCAATAAAGTGCAGAAATGTTTCCCCAAGACCCTTCTAAGCTCTAGACTTTTTGAAATGGCACCATAAGAAACCATGGTATTATTCATGAGGAATAACTTGAAAATAGGTAACAAAATAAAGAAAGTACTTTATCAGATCTACAACATTCAGCAGTAATATTAAGTACAGTTTAAGAATAGTTTTGAATAATTATTTTCTTGTTTTACGTGAAGGATTTCTTTTTAACTATTTCTTTTGCCATTAGAATAAATAATGCATATAGACAAGAGAAACGATTATGGAACTTGAGTTGAGATGGCTTAGGCAAAATGAAAAGTGAGGCACATATATCTTGTAGGATTCTTATAAAAATGAGATGGTAGAGTGGAGGATGCAAATTAAATGTAACAACAACAGCGCCATTATTTCAATCCAATTCAGTGAAGAGAGGATGAAGGAAGCAGTTAACTTTCTGGATGCCTAAAAATCCTTTAGGACACAGAAGGCCACAGGCTCTATAACAGTCCAGTATTTCTTTCTGTTTGTCCAGAGCTGCTGAGAACTGGGTTTCCAAGAAAAAAATGATAAAGTTACATTGTGAGAACGAGACAGAGAAAAAAGAGATGGAAAGAGAGACAGGTAGAGCCAGGAAAGCTAATGATAAACACTCCGACTCCATTGGAAGGACAGGAAATAGAGCTTGTTTATCTTTTGCATGATTCCAGGGAACCATTCCATTTAGACTGTGAGTGGTGTCTGAGCGGGAAACGCTGCCTTTCCAGCAACTCTGGACTTACGGCAGCAAATGACAGCTGCAGGTGTCCTGCTAGTGGCTCCTCAGCCCATTTGCAGGTATCTCCATTACTTTCGTTATGTCCTGACTTTTGCTATCATATTTTGAGATCAGTAACTATATATCTGTGACAAAATGTCACAGTCAACTAGTGACGTGGATTTTGACCAAAAACGACATTAAACACGAGAGATCGGTGCCTCAGATTCCAGCCTTGAGGGCCTGCGGCCTCAGCCCCAGGGTCCTTTCCTTTATGCACATCCTGAGCATCGCTCCTCCAGTGAGGCACAAGGCTTTCTACTTTTACCTGTGCCTATGGTGTGATCAGAAATCCACACAGTAGGATTTTTTACTCAACTGAGCCACGGATCTCCCTTGCTTAGGACACACATGTGCCTCCCTCCCGAGCCCTCTCTGAAACAGTTCTGAAAGTCTCCTTTCAAAGTGTCTTTCATTAAATTGTCCTGACTACCTTGATATTCTCAATCAGTTTAAAAAGTTGACCTCTCATGGTCAATATGACCATGGGGAGGAGCCGGAAGTCACATGGTAGGAGGTGTGACCAATGCGGAGGACGAGGGAGCACTCCTTATGAGCCTGTTGGACTGCGTGCAGCACTGGAACCTCTTCCGTGCATGACACCTCATAAGGGTGTTTGTGAAGGAAGGCTCTCAGAAAAGAGCACATCAGAAATAGGGAGAATGGTAGAAGGCACAGGTGTGAAATGAGGGATTCATTTTTCTTCCCCATCGTTTTGGAACAGGGTTTAGCTGTGCACTTCAGACTGGCCTTGAGCTCCCTTGGCAGCCCTGGCTGGTCTCAGACTCACAATGCTCTTCCTGCCTCAGTTTCCTCATGCTGGGATTGCAGGCATGTGCCACCAGTATGCCTGGCCAATAGGAAATATTCAGAGCGAGCATAATCACAATGTGACATTTACAGCAGAAATCATTTTAATTATTTCAATTACAAATATACTCTATTTGGTGATCAGCCCTTATATAACTCCATAATTTATGTCTAAGTACCTGATTGAATTCTTATGATATAAAAATCTATTTTTCCTGATGTCTATAATTTTCTGAACCATTCATGCAAGTATATATTCCTATCAGCTTCTACTAAAAATTTTGAATCATACAATTGAAAGAATTACTGCACTTTTACAACAAACTTGAGGCAGTCAGTGTCAGTATGATTATTATTAAATGGATAGTGGTAGTCGCCCAAAATGAAACATCTCAACTATAAGAAAAAAATAAATTTTAATAATAGTGTTAAGCTAGCATCATGGCACTGTCATTCTCAGGACTTGAGAGTGGTAAGCCAGCTTTCTTTCATTTCTTTTTATAACTGGACTTAAGGGAAAAATGTAATAAAAGCTAAAATTTCTCTACCTATGTAAAACTGAGCAGGGTTATCATAGTGTTTTCCTTTAATTTCATTTCCTTGGGCATACAAGCATACCTTTAAGTAGACATTACAAAATTGGAAATGCACTTTAGTCTACATCCTTGAGGGTGAAATGAAATACACAAAACTTATTTTACAAGCCAGACATTATTTTTCACTATTACAAACCTGGGTTACTTCCGGTAGAATTATGTGGTATCTTTGTCTCTCATTATCTGTGGCCTGAATACTCACTCACTAAGCAGGAGCACACTAACTGAAGTCGACTTTAAATTCCTGTAAAGTACAAAGTCTCTGAATCTGTGGCTGAATGAGATTACTGATAATAGGCAAAACATTCTTCTGTAGAATAAGTGTGCCAATTTGAAGTGCATCTTTAAATAAGGAAATTACCTGCATATGCATTTTACCTGTGCCATATGTTTCTAATGAGACTATTGTAGAAGAAATCAGAAAGCTTTAAAATGGAAGAGGACAAGGTTTTCATTCTGTGCAACCCAGTGCTAATCTGACCCAATACTCTTCATGGTCTGTCTGCGTCATCCGACAGCTTCAGTTACTATGAGTAATTGTAACCAGGGCAACATGACAGGGAATAATTAATGACTGGAATTCAACTTCAAAATATGAAGAATGTTCTAAATAATAAATTTTCAATGATAACAGATCCTTGCATCTCCAGCACCTTCAGTTCTCTTAAAACCTTCCTACCAATTGATAGCTGTGATTGTGATTCTGTGTATAGAAAGACTGACACATATATTAGAGAATAAAACTGCGTGAAATTGCCATATGCTGAAATGTATCATAAAAACCTGCCTGAATACCTAGAAATGCATATAAAGGGTTAGTTCCTCTTTCTATCATTCTATACCTAGCCAGGTTGAAATTTTAGGCATAATATTCCATGTAAACAGAATATTAGCTAGATTTAGCGATCACATGGTCCCTGTTTCCAATCATGTCTCCAGTCAACGCTATCTTATGACCTTGGGTGTTCATTAACCTTCCTGCCTTCTGTCTCTTTCCATGGAAGATGAGGCTGATATAAATATATTAATATAGCTGTTGAGAAAAATGTCATGGAAATGTGTAAGTAAAGTGTGTCAGTCCCCGTTAATCAAAGAATAAGTCTTCAGTAGAGGTTAGGAGATTTGCTAGCAAACACATTGTGTACCGCACGATCTCTAGAAAAACGGCACTACAGGAGTGAAAGCCAAAGGAAGACTCCAGAATGTAATCTTCATGATGAAGAGCTGCAGGAAACACAAGGTAATAGACACATAGGCAAATTAATAAATTCAATAATAGACAATTCCTGGCACTGCTGAAAGCAGAGAGGAAGACAAAATTAGTGAAAACGTGGGAGACCTGTGATACTGTGTTATCTAGGCTAATGGGTAGAAGACAGTGGCAGTTTGAGCTTTAATTTAAGAGGTGATGATGAGAAGACAGGAGCTATGTAAAGAGCAGAGAGAAAGCCGGGCATCTTGATACATCCTGATTCCAGTTCCTTTGCTGAATTTTGTAGAAATTTAATTTTTAGCATTTGATTTTATGACTAAGTTTGATACTAAGTTTTTTTTTCTAATTTTTTTTTTTTTTTTTTTTTTTCCGGCGCCTCCAGCAGCGCGCGCGGTTCCTTTCCTCTGCGTCCTTCCCACAGCTGGTTACAATGCATGCTGGGACGACAGGCATGATGTGAGGTCTCCTGGCTTTGGCTGGCATCTCTCTGACTCAGAGTGAGGGTTGGGAGAGAGTGAGGGGGAGGAGAAGAAAAGGAGAAAAGAGGACACAAATTGCAATAAGGATGAATAAATTCTAGAGGTCTACTGCATAGGGAAATGACTAGAGTGAACAATAGCATATGTTTCAAAACAGATGAAAGAATTTTCAAAGTAGTGAAAAAAAAAAAACAACACAGTAAAACTCAAAAGTGATGAATATGCTAATTGCTGCCACTTGATCATCCCACTATGTATATATTATCAAAACATTACTTTGTTCTCTGTGAATATATGCAAGCAATTAAGCATAAGATGAAACTATTTTAAAAAGATTCATCAGGACAGTATTCCAGACTGAACCAGTAAGTACAAAAGGTCTGAAATAAAACTCTATTGCTGGAGGATACTAGGAATAATAACAAATACAATAAAAAAGAAGAAATTGAGCTAAGACCGGTAAGCAGAGGCTTGACCAAGTTGTACTTATAGAACATGGTTAGGAATTTTTATTTTAAGGACATATTGAGGCTAGGCCAGGTGGTACATGCATGTAATTCTAACACTCAGGGGTCTGAGGAGGGAGGATCACTGTAAGTTGGAGGTCAGCTGGTGCTACTAAGTGAGTCCATGCCAACCCGAGCTACATATTGAAACCCTGTGTCAAAAAGGCCAACAAAGGAAAATAAAACATAATATAACATATCACATAAAACAAAAACAAATATACTGAGACATCACTTGTTGGGTAGTTTGCTAGTTAGTAAATGTAGTGGGAATATAAATATTGGTATCCTATTTCTCTTTTTCCTTCTGTTTATTATATTGTCTACAGGGTCTTACTACACAGATAGGACTTGTAGTGATCCTCCTGTTTTCAGCCTCCCCAGCTCTGGGACCACAGGTACATGACACCATGCCCACTCTCAGTTGCTGTCTTAGGGCGCCCTGGAGACAGGCCTGGCAAGGCACAACTCAAATAAATCTCTGGTTCCTGCATCTGTTTAACAAAGTATAGTGTTGCTATTTTTAACTGAATTAATAAAACAAGAGTTCCTCATGAAATTATAAAAATTTTGTTTTTAGAAAATAAACCGAGGTGGGTGTGGACCGGCGTGAGTTTGAGACCAGCTTGGGTTATAAAAGTGAACTCAAGGCCAGCCTTAACTGTATAGTGAGATCCTGTGTCAAAAATATAAATGAATGAATGAATGAATGAATGAATGAATGAATAAATAAATAAATAAATAAGAAACAGGCCAACACATGCTGTGTGGCACCCAACCCAGGACACACTGAGCCATGATCCAGCCCAGGCAGGGTGGCACACGCCTGCAATCACAGTGCTGAAGAGTCTTTAAACAGTAAGATCACTAAGAGTCCAAGTTGCATACTGAGACTCAATATCAAATGTATTAAAAAATAATAAAAATAAACCGTGACCAAATCTAAGAAACAAATACATTACGAAACTAAAACTGGTGTGATCTTTATAGAAAGTATGAAGCTAAGTGATTTGCTACGCTGGTCATCTTTCTAACATTCAGTGTTAATTCAAATGATGTTAATGGCATGGATCATGTGTTATATAACCACTTAATCTCAAAGAATGTTTTACTCATATAAATAGTGAATCTGGTCGCCAATAATTTGGTCTGCATCCTCTTTCCCTATCTTAGTTGCCTGGATTTTGCATGGTATCTACCTCTTAATTAGCACCTAAAAATTTTTGGTTTAAGAAACAGGGGGAAGCATCTGATTAGTCACAAGACATCCAGCTGGTTATGTTGCCCTCACTGGCTCCCTCCGATGTCCTCATAATTCCTGAAAAAAGCCGTTAAGCCAGAAAACACACACATAAAATCCTAAGAAAGCATCTTGTAAATAAGAAGCAGCAAAGAAATGCCCAGTGAATCTGAGCTACCTCATCTGAAACTTAAAACCATGTAGTTTAGGGTCTCCAGCAATGGATATGTTACACGCAAACCAGTCTCAGAAAACACAAGGAGAGAACCGAATGGTAGTCTTCGTGAATTGCGTTGTACAGCTTCCAACAGTTCATTAAGCAACAAGGCCTCTTTCCACCTTCCTCGCATGTGTGAACATGCGTGCTCACACAAGCACCGAGCAAAGTGTCCTGGGAGAAGACTCTCTTGACTGGTGCCTGGCATACAGGCGACTGGCTCTTGTGCTGCCTGGAATCAAGAAACTGTGCTGAGAGTGTGTTTTAAACCTAATAATTGCCCCTAAATATCTATACAGCTATACCTCTCTGTTATGGTTCCTGTCTAGTTGTCCCTCCAAAGCCTCATGCAGTCATGGGCGGGGACTTCTAGAGTTTGAGACTGACTCATGATCCACAAGGATTATGGGTTTTAATACTGCTGGGATGATGGGTGTGAGTACTACATTCCACCTTGTGGCTGATAGACTGAATGTAACATAAGAGAGACGGAGTTCCTCTCTGTTTCCATTATTGCTGCTACTCCAACTTTGGATCCTCTTGCTCTCTGCTGCCACTATGAACTGATGCTCTGTGCCTTGTGTCACTCTGCTTTGGAGCCAGGTGAGTATGAACTGAAACCTCCAGTAATAGTGAGCTAAATATACCTTCCCTTCTTTCGTCATGTTGGTATTTGTCCCAGCACAAGAGAAGAGTATTTGAGACACACTCTATTTCTGTCTCTGTCTCTGTCTCTCTCTGTCTCTCTATGCTCTCTCTTTTCTCACTCTCTCTTTCTCTTTCTCCCTTTTGATGGATAGACATGCAGACGGATAGAAAGACAGAAGACAGATGGATAGAATATATACATTTCAATGTGGTTCAGATAAGCATTCTCTCATCTATTTCTAGAATTTAAATGCAAAATGCAAGGATAATTGTATTTTCATTTATCATATGAGTAATTGTGTAATTGTCAGCTAAAATAATCTCAAAATTTCAATCCAATATGATTTATAGCTGTAAAATATCACCTTTTAAAGAAGTATATACTTTATGGGGACCAACCTCTAATGGAACAGGATTTATGCTTACAGTTTCACGATGCCAGATTAAACAATAGTGTCTGTGAAGGAAATTTGTGAATCAATTTTAGAAGCTAAATCAGAAAGTCTTCATTCTTTTTTCTTAAGAGGGGTGATGAGGCATTGTTTATTCTAATACAGATCTCCCCATTTTGTCTGTTTTATTTTATGAGTATATAAGGGAAATAAACCCCCAACTTGAAAGATACTTGGGATGAGCTCTCATTCTCTAACAGCAAAGAATGAAGTTTAGGAACAATGAAACTTAAGAGTAGAATTTATTGATTAGGGGAAACATAGTCTCTGAGAAAGACAGAGAGAGAGAGAGAGATTGAGAGTTCATGTATGATTTTTATGTAGTAAAACCACAAGGTGAGGCAGCTGTAAGGTTAAAAAAAAAAAAAAAAAACATGGGAACTTGCTAGCTGAGCATGAGGTGGGATAAAACTATGGCCAACCACTAAGGTTGTTAGCTTAATTGCACAGGTAAAATGGATTGAATCAGGAACAGATGGAGAAGTTAGCCTTGAGGTAAGTTGGGAGGACTACAGAGCATCACTTTTCCTGTAGGGAGTTGGGTTATTGACTCTTCTTGGCTTTCTCAAAGTGATAGACACCTATCTATAATGTCAATCCCTGATGTCCATGTGTCCAGTTGCTCTTCTCTTGGTGGAACAAATACCTGACATTCAAAATGAGGGAAGGAAAGGTTTCTTTAGTCAACTGTTATTGGAGCTTTTAGGCCATACCCATCTGCCTCCAAGGCAGAGTGGCACAGTGCATGAATTAACCTTTCATGGCAACATCAAAGAGCAAGAAGAGCCAAGGGAGGAGTAGCAGCAACAAACGCAGCAGAGGGAAAGTCTGTCTCTCTGCCTTTCTTTAACTTCATTTAGGCTGTCTGCCCCAGGCCGGGGGAAGTACAATCACCCATAATCCCAGGAGTACTTAGATCCATAATCCCAGCCTTAGATCACCCATAATCCCAGTGGATTAGGAGTTAAACAAACTCTAGAAGTCCCTGCCCTATGACTGCATGAGGCTTTGCGGGGAAAACTAGACACAAATCCTAACACCATGCCTAGAGGGGTATATGGTCTGTCCCACAGCAGAGGTACCTGTCTCTCACACAGTTGCTAGGTGTTTTGTCTTCCACATTGGTTCTTTTTTTGTGGGCCTATCCCTATCTGACTGCTTGCAATATTTGTATCTAACTCAACTGGCTCCCACAGTTTGGGACAAAAGCCACTGGTGAAGGAATTATGATACACTTTGGGATGCACAAGTTGAGGATAAAATATTTGGTGTTTGTAGTCGTGTTGTCCAGCTGTCTGCTCGGCTCATGGACATCTGAGACTCACGGCCAGTGACTCCCTCCTGATCAGGCAAGGTAAGGCTGGGGCATCCTTGAGAGGAAGAGAAAAATATTCACAATGGAGAGGATGTAAGAGCCCAGAGTGACAAATGAGTTGTCACTAACTCAACTGACAATTTGAATCTTGTCCAGCCCCTCTTATTTGTTGCCTTCCCTCAGGGCTTCAATAACTAGCCTCAATTCCCTTCACCAAGCTCACTCTTCATTCTGGGATTATGTTTTACCCAGTGGCACTTGCTGTCCTGCTATATAGGAGATACTTTTCACTAAAGATTTAAACTTGCTAGTTCTTGTTCAGTTACCTATGATCATATAGGTTTTCTAGAAAATCATGTATTTTGTTGGAATTTTTTTGAACATGAGATTTATGATTATCTCATTGATTCATTCAAATAATGAGGAGAGAAAATAAAGTAGAAAATAAATACATAATGACTCCCGCATTGGCAATACTTTAGAAGCAGACAAGCAACACCAGTGAATGAATGGTTTGCTGAGTCACAAATAGAATGAAGCAAACTAAAGCTTCTCGAAGAATACACGAAATGATGGGTCTGCAAGTGGTTTGTCCGTTAGAAAGCAACAGAGAAACCAAGCCCATGTGTTAAGATAAAATATGGACAGAAAAATACAGGGAGACTGGTACTGTGACTGATCTTGGGATGATGATGACACAGGTTGAGCAAAGAAGATCTAGGGGTTCTTTCAAAGAGGACATGGGTGTCTTTTCAGTGCTAGAGGTCACGAGTGTGCTAAGATTCCTGGGAGGTAGAATGGTCCCGAAGGCCAGGCAAGCCTGGCAGCAGGCATTAAGGTGGCTGAGAGCTACCATGATTTTATCCTAAATAGATACCCTTTAATCCAAATCACATGGTCATCCTTATGAACTGTTATAACACTCACCATTTCTCATTTATATTTATATCCACAGTTTGATTTATAGGCTTTTTGTCCTACATATGTATGTACATGTATAGGACAATTGGAATTACTATCTTAGCTTTATTCTTTTTGGGGTGGAGATTCTATTAAAAGAGTATCTCATTATGTAGTTCAGGTTGGCTTTGAACTCTTTCTGTAGAGAAGGTTGCTCTTGGACTGCGGGTGATCCTCCTGCCTCAGCCACCTGTGTGCTGGAGCTGACAGAATTGTCCCACCACATTAGACTCTATTTTAAAGTTTATAGATTTTTTTTTATTATGAGATCAACATTTATTCTTTTACCAGTTCTATTTTTCCTTATGGTATTTTAAGTTTTCATTTTGTTTTTCTTATATTTGGGGACAAAAATGTGATTTCACTGTCATTTGGTTTTTATGGGTATGATTATAACAAGTTTGGATGTTTTATATTTTACAGTATTCATAGAAAATTTTATTCTATTTTCTCAATAAGATAATAGTGATTTTCATTCTGTTTTCCCCTGCATATGTTTTGCAGTTGTTACGTATTTGTTTAGCAGAACTGCTCACCTGATAAGTATTTGGAACGTTCTTCTCCTATTCAGCTGTCTGACCAGGGTTAACTCTGCATCATAGCCTCAGATCTAGTTGCTTCATTCTACAGAATACTTGCAATAAATCTCCTTGAGAGGAATATATTTTCTTTAAATCTTCAGCTCTGACTCTTATCCGTCAACATATTTTCACACACAGGCTTCCTGTGGGCTTTATATTTTGTGTTTCCTCTTTCCTTTCAGGAAATGCGTATTTAGAGATTATTCAGAAAAGAATACTAAAAGCTAAGTGTTGTGACGAGCTCCAACGCAGAATCATCACCACTGAGTTGTGATTCTACAATGGCAAAAGACCTGGCCCTCTTAACCCAGCCAGGTTGTGAGCATAATTCTATTTCCAACATATAAACCAAGTCAATAGGACTTTGGCTTTCATTGCTCTGAGTACACAATATTGAGGAGTTCTGAGACAATCGCTGGCTGAGAAGCTGAAGTCGGCAGACCTCACTTTTGGGTTCAGCCCTGCGAGGTGTAAATCATGATAAATTGTAGCTATTTCTGCAGTAAGCAAGCGTAGGCTTAGTATTTGTAAGTAGCAGAGATAATGCAAAGCTTTTGATGAAACAACTTTTAACATTTTTCAGTGACTGTGATCTGTCAAACACTGTGCTGAGTGGCTTATTTTATCATTTCACTTCATCCTCACAATCCTCCTTTGTGAAAAAGTTGCCATTTCCGATGCAAAGATGTGAAGACTGTGGCTTTCCGTGGCTAATCCATGTGCAGGAGAACCCACGATAAGTGTTAAGGGCAACAACTCAGCCACACTCCCACTGATACCACTTGCCCTTTTCCAGCACACTTGATACAAAAACACATGATGATAGCTATGTATTTTTTTTTGAAATTAACTTTCTTCTTCTAGAAATGAAATCAGACTTTCGCTGAGATCTTTGCTATTTCTATTTGTTCTGTACTTTAAGGGATGAAACAATGAGCACTTGATAGATTCAGTTTCATTTTGAAATAAATGTCATTACAAAATAAAAGCAAATTGTTTTGGAATTGTTGGTAATACAAAGGCACATAGACACACTGAGACATTCTTCGAGGTATTGTAAGGAAGAAAGCAAAATAACCATGCCTTGTAGATTGAAGGTTCTTTTCCCCTCTATTTTGGGTCATCATTCCAGTTGCATATGATATGTATTTCAGGTTTCTTGTCTGTCTGAGTTTTTACCTGGTTTTCTGCCACTTCAGCCCAGCCCCCATAACTATATTGAAACAATCGGAAGGTGTTACTGGAAGGAGGAGAGAGAGCTTCAAAATTTCCTGTGCAACTGCAGCACAAAAGTTATATCTCATATATTGGACAGAAATAGCTGCAACATGCAACCAGTCCAACACAATAATGCAGAAAAATTTATCTGTATCTGGACCCATGGGTATTTAGAAAAAAACTATTTTATAGCATATAAGTGGAAAACTTGGTATTTGAGATCAGTCAGAAATAATGTCTTTTTTTTAAGGAAATATATAATTAGGCAGACAACCAAAGATGTCCCAGGGATCATCTATTCAATGAGATGACTGAGAGAATTGTAAAGAGAGGAAAACATTAAATGGTACACTCAGGTCAGGAAGAAAGTGGTGTCTTCGAACATCAAGGCTTCTTAACACTCAGCAGACTGAGCACCTTCTAAGGCAAAGGCAAAGACTGGGTTTCTATTGCCAGCACCACATGCCACACTAACCTCCCCCCGGGCATGTTGAGCCATCCAGGGAAGCTCGGTGTGGTGGCACACACCTATCATCCCAGTGCTGCGGAGGCTGAAAACAGGAGGCTCACTACAAGTCTGAGCTGCATAATGAGACCCTATACTAATTAATAAATAAATTAAAATAAATAAATAAATTCTTCCTGGAATTTTTGACTTATTAATGATGAAATTCCTTGGATATTCTAAATTATTAGTTAGCTGACAAAGAATACATAGATACCACTATAGGAACAAAATTACATAGATATGCAGGTTGACATATGAGCAAATGTCTTTCTTCTCTATGTACTACCAAGTATGCGGGAACCATCTTAAGCGATCCTACAGTTTCTTAAAATACATGTGCTTTTTGAGCAAGTAAATGCTCTGGCATTTGGAGGCTCTCGCACTCTTGTTGCACACATGCACAATCTTGAAATGGAGCTGGATGGGGTTAGTTGGAAAAATGGCTTAAGATCATTGCTCACGTAATCCCTAAGGAACAGCGCTTAATTAAGTAAATAATTCTGTGTCATACTCAGGCTCCAGGTATGCATTGTGACTTGAACTTATAAGCATGCACGCATACATGCACGTACACACGCAACTCACACACAATTGCATTAGCATCAGTATTGGCATTAGTAATAGAGCTCCACCTAGTGTTTGCAGGTTTGCAAATCATACATAAATTTATGTTTCCTTTTCTAGTAACAATAGCTACAAAATCATTCCAAGAGCAAGCTTCATTAATTGCCTTCATTTGCTTCCTTTCCCACTTCCACGAGACATAGAAATGAGACACTCTCTCAGTGATGATAGATAGTCCCATCGTAAGCAATAGAGTGGACGTACAAATGTTCAAGCATTTACAATAATTGTATATAAATAATGTATGAAATTGCACAATCATTGTTTTCTTTTCTATTTTTTTCATTGTTTTATTTTCATAAGGAGGAATTAAGCTGTCGGTTTGTTATCTGTGCGTTCAGAAATTTCTAGATTTTTACATATCTCTTAACTTCCAGTATGCCTTTGAAGAAACTTCTACTTTCTAAATTGTCACTGCAATAAGGAAGACATTCAAACTGCGTGACATAAGATGCTTTCAGTGCTATGAAGTATTCAGCGCAGTAGTAAAACCAGATAAGAACAATACAAAGTAACCTTCACTCACCCATTTGTCTTCTCTAAGCTGTTCTTCTAAGCCAATAAAGTTTTCATAATAAAATGAGGACCATCAAAATGTATCATAATAGCAATTGTGTTTCGCTAGAATTTTCCAAAGTCTAAGCTACAAGCTTATGGCCTGCTCATTTGTTAATATTCATTTAAGTATCATGAAGACACGGCTTCGTGTGTATTCCAGTTCTATATGCAGACTCATTCATTTACTCATCCAGTCATCCATTCAGTCATTCATTCAGTAGTGTTCCTTGAGCTTTGTCATAGTTACTCCTCTCTTGCTGCTGGGACAAATACCTGCCACGAAGATGAAGGAAAGAAAGGTTTACTTAGCTCATTGTTACTGGAGGTTTCAGTCCATACTCCCCTGGCTCCAAGGTAGGCTGGCACATAGCAGAGAGCAGCAGTTTATGGTAGCGTAACACCAGCATTGGCAACTGAAAAAACAGAGAGTCTGTTTCTCTGTCTCTCTCTCTCTCTTATAATAACATCCAGGCTGTCTTCCTCAGGCCACACCCATAATCGCAGCAGCACTCAGATCTATAATCTCATCTTTGGATCTCCAATAATCCCAGTGAATCATGAGTTAATCTAAAACTCTAAAAGTCCCTGCGTCATGGCTGTATAAGGCTTTTGGGGGAAACTAGACAAGCCACAACAACCTTCCATCATATGTTAAACCTTTTCTTTTTTTTTTCTTTGTTTTTGTTTGTTTGTTTGTTTTCAGTACCAGGGATTGAACTATACTGCTGAGCGATCTCCCAGTCGCCTATCATATGTTAAATTCTCTGTCTAGGCACAAGTGTAGTGGTTGATGACCAGTCTGCTCTATACATTGTCTAGCCTTTTACAATATTGAAAGCATCCAGCTGTTTACAACAGAATTTTGCTTTCCACTTGACCACCAAGATAGGGAAATTATGTAGCTTGTTTTAGCAACTAAGTAGTACTCTAAGGTTGAACTTAGAGCAATAAATACAGGCATATATGCTGCACATATAGTAAGCACAATGTCTACGTTACCTCTTTAAGACTAAAGTTTCATTCCCAGTACTGCCTGTTTCCCCATTTGACAGGATGTGATGAAGTGAGGAGCCATCTTCAACTGTGTACAGGAAAGGCAATTCCAAAGATCAAGCAGAAATTGTGACAAAAGATCACAAGTCCTTCAATGAAGTTCACAGAGTATCGCCACCTGGCCATCTGGACTACGTCAGGCAGGATCAATAAATGTCCATGGTATTCATGCATTTCTGCCCTTGGTCCACTCAGCTTTGTTTGTGCATTAACATAAGCAAGATGAATAAAGCCTACGCCTTGCCCTAAAAGAATACTCTCATCTATGAGTTAGCAAGAAAAAAAATAAGCTATTGTAGATCATTCCAAGTCACCAGAATGATAAGAACTCTGAAAAGAAGATGTTCTTACCCAGGAATTTTGGACTGGAGGGATTGCAGTAGGCTACAAATGGATAGTGACATTTAAATTTGGTCTTGAGTGGTATAAGATTATTGAGTAAAAAGACAGGGTAGAGGTGGAAAGAGAAGGCTTACCAATACCGAGAGAATACCATTAGCAAAGGTATGGGGAAAGCAGCCAGGGAGGCTGGAGAGAAGCATCAAAAAAAGTGAGAAACTGCCAATGAAAGTCTGAGAACAAAGAAGAGATACCATAGGTTTGCACTGGCTGAATGAAAGTGTCTTAATGTGTTACCAAGAAGTCCTATTTCAGGCCAGCAAGATAGTTCAGCACGCTAAGCAACTGCTTAGCCAAATGCCAGAACCTGGGTTCAATCCCAGGCACAACTTGATCTGCCATCCCCACCCCAGGCATGCTGATCTGGCCGCGGAGACCATGGTGGCACAACCCTATAATGCCAGCCCTGGGGACACTGAAAACAAGGTCACTATGAGTCCAAGCTACATAGTCAGACTAAATAATGTACTAAATACATTAAAAACTCATATTTTACACCATCAAATATGAATCTTATCATAAATGACATGTACATGACATCTCTGAAACCATGGAGGGCAGATATTTTTAATATGCTCTAAGCAAGGTTCAAAGAGAGAGGCGACTCTTTTGTTTCCTATTATATATGAATTTCCTTTGCCTTGAAAAATGTCCTCCTCCTGGGAAGTTGTTTGCTTCTCTTACAGTAAAATGTGAACAGCCATGCAGATATTCAGGGACAGCACAAAGAGTTAAAAGGCATCCTTTTTCACTCTTATAATAGATGCAATTAATCTATCATTTACATTCCAAGTAGTAGGAAATATGGACCTTAATTGGAGAACTCTTGAGCTAATATTTCTCCCACATTGGTCCACAGCAGTCAGTGCAGCTGAAATTCTGAAAAAAATCAAATGTGGTCTTGCTTTGCACAATATCAGGGTCGCTAGCAATTGACATCTTGAATACATTAGCATATACTTTGCTTCTTCTGTATAAACAGCAAAGAAAGCAGCACAAGATAGAAGCAAATTTCATGGAAATAGTACTTTTACTAATTCCTACTGTGCAGTTTCAGGCGCATGAATGAAATGTTGAGTTACAACACTGAAGAAATGATTACCAGATCCTTTTCCCAGGGAGCTATAACTGTTCAAGGAATGTTCCCATGATTTTCTGTGGCCTTACCATCTCTTCCATCATAGCTGTGCGCTCTTGGTTAATTTCAGCCCAGAGAATCCTGGATCTCTGCTTTCTGGCTTTAGTTAAGCTGCTACAAGTTGGAAAACCAAATCTGTAGCTAGATGAAATTTAATAATGCACAGAATTAATGATTGCCTATCAGCAAGGAACTGTGAAATAAGTTAAAGAATAAGCTCGATGATCTATTGTAACAGCATCAAATCAATGAGTTCTCACAGTTGGAAATTTAATTGACTATTAGGCCAACTTTCCCAAAACTGTCACACTATCAAAGATGATATCAGGCACACTGAAGTTGCATGTGAAGGCCAGACTACAATTTCAGATGCAGTAATTGGCAAATAGTGCAGACCAGCTGTCTGTGCATTCTTCATCCATTTCTCCCTTTTGTGGAATAACTTTACAGTGTCTGAACGGATGAGAAGTGCTAAGGTCACAGGGTTTTTAAAAGTGAGTCTCTGTCTCCTCAGAATGAACTTCTGAAAATATGGAGAGACATTTGGGGAAGGATATGAATATTTTAGCTAACACTTAACATTCTGAAAGAACCCATATTTTGTTCTCATTTAAAGACAGTTTAAAGTTAGAGATACCACATTAATTTAAGCAGAGGAAATACAAATGGTCTAACGTTTGCTACTCCCTCTCTCCAGGATTATTCCTAGTGCACGACTTGGAAATAGATATATGATTCCTATGTGAGATGTAGTTATACTCGGCACACATGACTGTGAAAATTTCATTGGATCAAGTAGAATTAGTCTCATGGTGCCAAAAATAACAGATATGAATAAAGGCCTTGTTGAAGGAAGATGAAGGCAACTAGCTGTCCTGAATGATATCTTCACTGAGAACAGTTTCCTTGCAAGAACCAAGATCAACATTTTTGGAACAATTTGAACATAGTTTCATCCATATGTTTACAACTTTACAATATTCCAATTCTGTACTAAAACAGATTGAGTCAACATTTACAATAATGAAACTTGTATGGTATTTTGTGTGGCACAAGTATAATATAATATTTATGAAATAATGTCAGAATAATAACATTGCCAGGGTTACCAAATGTTGTGCTTTTCACATGGAGGCATGTTACCAATATTCAAATGACATTCACGCTTCGTACAACAGGAAATACGTCTCTATCTGTTCACTTATAATCTATCCCTGAGAGGCCTGAACAGCTTTAATGTCCACTCACAGAGGAAAATTGCCTAAAGTCAGCTGAGAGTGTGACAGATCTTCCTGAGGAGACAGTATAGGAACTGACCATAGTCCACTTAAATTAATATGGACATCCTCATGGTTAAACTGTTTCATTCACAACTGTGAGTGCTTAAATTGTCTCTGATTTAACTACACAGAACTGTGTAGTTAACTCAATGAATAAGAATATGAATGAAAGAAAATACTTGAAATTTTATTTAATGATACCATGTTAAATTTTTGAAAAACATATGTGCTAGATACTTAATAAAACAGATATTGTTCTTGGATGGCTAAAGAAGAACTAGGAACCTTGCATAACTGTATAAGAGGAACCAGGATAGGAGTAGAATTGTATAAAGGACAGCATGGTAGAGCAAGCAGCAGCATTTCAAGGATACGTGCCCCAATGATGGCTTCTTAATAACAGCAACCACTTTGCTTCCAAATTTATTCTGCAAGATGCATTTTTCTTCCCATAATTCAACCACTCTGGTGAACCTGTTTGTATTATAAATGTAATACCTCCCTTTCTATAGATAAAGACACTGGTCACCAGCATTTTTATGCTAGCTGAATAAGATTGGTTAGTGTAGTAGTGTTCAACGATTGCAGAAATAATTACTACATATTTACTACCTTACACCAGTAGTTTGTTAGCTGAAAGTTCTGTAGGTCAGAGGTCACCTGTGGCTTGGAAATGGAATGTCTCTGGTACTTTTATCTCCTCTTGGGACAAAATACTCAACACTCCAAATTAGGAAAAGAAAGGTTGATTTAGCTTAGAGTTTGTGGTGGTTTCAGTCCATAATCAGCTGGCTCTAAACCTGAGTGGCAGGTGGCAGAGGGCAGCAGTTCATGATTACAATAAACAGCAGAACAGCAAGAGCACAAGGGAGGAGTAACGGTAACAAGGGTAACGGAGAACAAGTTTGTCTCCTTTATGTTGCATTCAGCATATTTGGACCAGGCTGAGTGTGGTCGTCACACCCAAAGTTGCACCATAGGATCATGAATTCATCATAAAATCTGGAAGTCCAACCATGAGTGCATGAGGATTTGAGCAGACAACTTGACACAAACCGTAATACTGTCTTTCGGTGATAAAAATGAGGTCTGGCTTTCTTGGCAGCTCACACCTCTTCATAGCCCTCATTTGCTATTTCTACTCCATTCGCTGGCATGAGATGTCTTCACAGTCAAAGCCAATGGCATGGTGGCAGTTTTCTCACATTTTAAATATCAGGCTTTGGGGCCATGAGCCAAACATACCAACTTTATTTAGTGGACTCATGACGATGAACTTAATTTGGTTGTAGTCTTCATTGTAGACTTTAGACTGAATGTGCAATTAGGTAACCATTGGATGGATTCTCTCTGTTATGACCTCTAGATGATGTCCACGTGATGTAGCTATACAGAACAGATCCTGAGTTATAGTTCAGGTCTATTGATTAAAAATTCTAAACTTTTCAACCTACTTTAGTGAATTTGTTAATATACCATAAATTGATTAATTTATAGCTTTTAGGCATAATGCAATCACATAATTTGGAAATTATTGTGGAATACACAAGGACCAGTCTCAGAAGATTTGTTTGAAGAAGACAATATATATTCCTAAAAACAATAAGCCTTGAGAAAAACGTTAGGCCACAAACCAGTAGCAGCAGAGCCCTAAACAAAGTACAATCAAAACCCTATCTCTTTCTGCATTTAATGTCTTATATTTTTAGTATTTGAATTATTAAGAAGAATTGTTACAATGTAAGGTCTTGAAGGATCAGAGCTTTATTCCATAGAGTCTTAGTATTTAGTATAAATGTAGTGCACAAACAAATGTCTTTAGAGAATTTATACATAGTAGGTGCTTAGATATGGTGATGTGAATCATATTTCTGTGTTAATAGCAAAGGGTATTATTGCAAAATAAGTATCTGGAAAAATGATTTCTGAATTAGACAAAAATCAGGATTAGTTCTCTGAAGAAAACTGATTCAATGGCGCTAAAGTCCTGGCCACTTATATAGGTAAACTTTAATTTTTGTTTGTCTGCTTATCTCTCTCTTTGTCTATCTCTCCCTTCCTCTCTGTCTCCGTTTCTCTCTTGACACTCTCCCTCTAATCTCCCTCTCATCCCTCTGTCTCCGTGTTCTTTTGTTTGTTTCAATGCTACAGATTGTACCCAGAGCCATGCACCTCCTAGACAAAAATCTCAACCATTAAGCTACATCTCCAGCCTGACAACAGACAAGGCTATAAATGGGCATGAATAGGTATTTATTATATACAATCAAACAGGCATCAATACTTAACTCCTCGGTAAGATATCTGTAGAATTGGTTATTTTTAGTCAAGGTATGGAAGTTTCAATTTCCCTTTTTGGAAATGTGTTACCTGCTTAGCATTTTCTTCTTGAGACCATGTGTGTCAGGACTGCAAGAAAAAGGATAAAAAAGAAGGTATGAGTTCCACAGAAATACAGATATACAAAGTACAAAACTACTTTTCTGAAACTCTGCTTGTAAATGAAATAGTAACTTCTTGGAAAACACAGCTATTTATATGAAGTACTGAGCACTTCAGATATCAGAAATTGCAATCAGGGGTTTTCTCATGGGTCTTAGTTCTTTTCTTGCTGTTCAGACAAAAAAAAAATATCCAAAATTCATAATTAAAGGAGGAAGGGTTTACTGTAGCTCACAGGTCATAGTTTCCTGGGTCCAAGACAAGGAGGCATGGCAGAGCGGCACTGAAACAGAAAAACAGTTCATGGTTGGCAGAGAGCAGCCAAGAAGTGAAGGAGCAACGTCGAGTGACAGTAACAGGTGACAGCAGCAGGCCTCTTCCTGTCCCTTATGTCTTATCCAGGCTACCTACTTTAGAAGGAGCAGCGCTTACACTGGGGGAAGACATTCTTAGTCCTAGAATTCTACCAGAGCTACAGCTTATACCCAGAGCCAAGCACCTCCTAGACAAAATCTCAAGCATTAAGCTGCAATCCTAGCCTGACCACAGATAAGGATGTAAGTGGGTGTGAATAAGGATTTATTATACATAATCAAATAGGGGTAAACATTCAGCTGTTCTAGATGTCTATACAGTTAGTTATTTTTAATCAAGGTATGGAAGCTGAAATTTCCCTTCTTTGGAGATGAATCAATCTCAACATCAGACCCTTGACCCCAGCATCACATCCTTGACCCCAGCATCACATTCTTGACCCCAGTATCATTCACGCTGGACCCAGGCACCTCTGGCTAGCCTCAGCTATGACCACATGAGGCATTCTGGTGACATTCAGGTACAAGACATAACACTTATGTTTATATTGTATTTTCCTTGGGGAATAGAAGCACTTAGCTTAGGGGAAGCTCAAGGTAAAACAGCACTGGTTGGCCCATATTAGGTCTTTTGTAGAAGTTCTCCCGTGTGGGAGGCTTCATTGCCACTGGGTCTCTTCTCTCTGAGGCTTTTTAGACTCTTTTGCTGTGAAGAACCTTATCCTTACTATGTAGACTCATATTTTTCTGTCTCTCTATACATTCTCTGTGTCTCTCTTTCTTCCTCTCTCTCATCAGATACAACTCAGAAAGGCTGCTTTAAAGTCTTGATGCTTTCGGTCTAATATTTTCTCTTGAAAACTTATCCATGCACTCATATTTTGTTGTTGTTGTTGTGGCACCGGGATTCAAGCTCACAATCTTGCACTTTCCAGGCAGGCACTTGTACCTTGGAACTATCTCCCTGGCCCCTCTTTTCCTTTTTTTTTTTTTTTTTTTTTTTTTTTTTTTTTTTTTTTTTTTTTTTTTTTTTTTTTTTTTTTTTTTTTTTTTTTTTTTTTTTTTTTTTTTTTTTTTTTTTTTTTTTTTTTTTTTTTTTTTTTTTTTTTTTTTTTTTTTTGAGGGAGTGTACTCATATTTGAAGAGCATTGCTCAGTATGATACGACTTGGGAGCAGGTACAAAATAAGCCTTACCTAACCTAAACATCCTTTGTAAGTGACTTTAATTTAGATCAACATACTTAAAAGTTAAGAGCCACATATTAAGCTTTAAGCTCATGGTTCTGTTCCTTTGCATTAGTATCTTTCGTTTCTATGCTGGAGGAGAATTCGAACAAAGTTCTTAAACTTCCCCTATGCTCAGGTTATGCTGATCTCTAGCTTCAAACTGGTCTATACAGATTAGCAGGATGATGCCATCGTAGGCTTGTTAGATGAAGCGTCATCATCGCATTTAAATTGACTGGGTCGATGCCAATTATCCTGTAAGCTGATGGGTGTTGATATTCACTGGTTGGTCCAATTATTTGTGCCAGAGAAATAGCTGATCTAACACAACTAATACTAAAAAGGCACCAGAACATTTGTATCAAAGAATATGTTTGAGTCATAAATCATCCTTCTGTTCTAATTATGTGTAATTATGAACCTGGATTCTGTATTTTCAATTAAACTATTCTTCAGATACTTATCTTTAAAAAAACCTGGTGTTGAAGTTAAATATCATTCTACTTACTAAAAAAGCAATTACATGAACTTAGGCAATGGTACTCTTGAAAGGAAAAGACTTTGCTCTTTTCTTAGTTGGCAATATCCTTTTTCTTTTTTCAAATTTTATTTGCATTTATGTTAGGTTTAATTTATTTCTGTGCCATAAGTTTTTGTTTCTTCAGTTTCTTCTGGGATATCTTTTTCATCTGTGCAACCTCTTCCTCTCATTTAGGAACAATTTGTTCCTTTTCAGTGAGGATCATTTCAATATGGCAGGGGGAGCTCATGTATGGGTTAATCTGGCCATGAGCTCTGTAAGTACGGCAGCGCATCTTGGGTGCTCTGTTCACCTGGATTTGTTGAATAACCAGAGAGAATCTACATCTAAATCCTTAAGTTCAGCATTACTCTCTGCATTTGTAAGCATGTGCAACATACATTCAGCACTCTTTTCGGCCACCAAGCCTGTATCCAACCCCAGTGTTTGGCTTGGGCATAACTACCAACTCCACCATTATAACTTTGGAATGTGCACATGCTGCTTCATTAATGTGGCATCGTTCAGGTACTTGCTGACCTTTAGGCTATGCATACTCTTGATGACCTGGGCAGTTTCACACATGTTCTTAAAGTGAACGTTAAGATTTGAGCTCTTGATTTGCATGATTTTGTGAGGTTTTCTCGGTTGAGACAGTAGCAAACCATTTTCACAGGACACTTCAGGCTTCCCACAGGAAGAGCAGCAAAACACTTTTAAAAGAAGTAGCTAACAATTTCATAGTTATGTGCCTCTTTAGAAGAATTGCATTGGGAAAATGTTTTCTTATACAAATCTATGTTCATACACATTGTAGTTTAAATATTCAAATTAATCACTGCCACTTAAATGTATTTCTGTAGATTATAATCACCTTAAGGAACTTCCATGTTTAATTTTCTAGGTTCAGCTCAGTTTGGGGCCATTTGTAGAGCTGTGCCTGGAGGTCCCAGCATGGCTGGATTTGGGAGTCAGGGCTTGAGATCACAGAAATTTCTTTCTTGTGTGCAACAAGATAGGTTGTGAGTCACACATTTATTTAATAATCTATAACATTTCCTTGAATACTTTAGTAATATAGTAGGGAACTTTTCTCACAGTGGATGCTTAAGAAAGCTGAGTTGAATGACACTGTTAGATTATATCTGAAAAGTATACATTTAAAATATTTCCAGTATTTCCTTTCAAGATTGCCACCCTGATGCAAAAAAAAAGGAATAACATTCTCTACTTGAGTGGAGTGTAAACTTTCTGGGGAATTAACTATCTGAGAAAATCATTTGGCAGCTGCAATTAGTCAAAAGTATTTCAAGCTATCTAGGAAAACCACTCATAGCTAGATGTCTAAAATTTTGTCAGGTCGGCATTCTGAGCAACGAGATCAAGACATCGACACGAACCCAGGGGTCACTTACACCAAATTCAGTCCTGTGATCATAGGTCATAGTCCATTGACTTGATTTTAGTCAAATCCAGTTAAATCACCATAGACATGCACTCTCAAACTGTATTTTTTCTTCATCTCAGGCCAAGACATTTGCAGATTCTGCCAGTGACTAAAAGCACTTAAGCAGAAATAAAAATTGACAGAGCGACAGCTTTGGCAAAAAAAAAACATATCCTTAATCTGACCCAGCTGATGTTTGCTGAACTCTGACTGATCATCTTTCTTCTGTGCAAAATAATTAAAGCCGATACTTCCTTTCCTCAGGCTCCAGGTAGAGCCCGAGCAGTGCCTGAAGATTTCATTGTGCGTCTTGCTTGACAGACACCATGCTGCTCCGTTTTGGTCATCCATCACTCTGAATCAAAGCCGCCAATCAACATTTGGCATTTGGGGGTCAAATTTGAAAGTTTTTTGTGCAAGTCTAAAAGGAGATAAAGTTGGAGCTGCCAAAACTGTACTCACTTGTGACCTAACTATCCAAGGAAGAAAAAGCCAATGTCATTAAAAATTGTGTCATCTCCTCTCCACGATTCACTAATGAAAGCCTGCTGACCAGCTGTCTGTCAGCTGCAGTCTGTTTAATCACTGGAAATTGTGTGTGCTATATATGTGCAGCCTTAATGGATGAAGTTGTGCTTTGGTCTCTCACCAATAAATCAATGTAGATGAAAAGAGAAGAAGAAGACCACCTCATAGCTCTCCCTCAGTGTCAATCATAGATTAGTGCTCACAGCTGACATATCACACAAGACTGTCTTTCCAAGGCCTCAGCCTTAAATAATGAAAGGAAATGCTTTCATTTAAAAGGTTGTAATTCCAAATATCATGGTGAGAGGTTACATGAACTGGAAGGAGAACGTTCATTCTACCTCTGCAGATGAAGCCAGTCCTGGTCCTTGACTCTTGACACTTGGGGTGTTCATAGGACGATAACTTTTACAACTGCAATGAAGTAGAACCTGGCCTTTCTCTTCAATGGCATTTCTCAGGAATCTCTACATAATATAAGGCAAGTTCACTGTTTTCTCATTTTTCTTTTTTTCTGAAAGAAAGCACCACTGTGTAAAATACGATTTTCAACTTGATGACATCATGCCCCAGTGACTTAGACAATATTGGATTCTTGCATAAGTTCACTGCATAAACCAAGAAAATGAATGGTTTATGACATTTTTGACAGTAGAAGAAAGCAAGTTTTCTTCCTAAATCATGAAAAATATACTAGCTCTAAATATTTTTTGTATCCTATACCTTTTGGGTTAAGTATATGAAGCCTAAAAGTTGAAGATAAGATCAAGGAAGTCTGTATACTAAAGATATATATATATATATATATATATATATATATATATATATATATATATATATGCAGTTAGAATTCAATTTTTACAAAATCTATTGATCTGCAGTTTATGCCAGTAAATTATAAAACTACTGGTTTTCTTATAATGTTACAAAGGCAGTTTATTCCCTGCCTTCTTTCACGCTTGTGGAGCTCCAAATACCTTCAATCCTTTTATTTTTAACCTTCTCTAACAAAATATTATATACTGTGCTTACTTTTGAAAAACCAAGAATGCCCCTGAACAAAAATGTGGTGTTTTAGTGTCCTAAATTTTACAAAGATGGGGACTTGGGTTAGGAGTTTCATTCTCAAAAGGCTCAGTTTATATTATGTCATGCAAAGGGTTGTGCAGAGCATGTTCCACCCCTTAGCAAAATGGCCTACAAGACATACAGGAGGTCCTCAGCCTACAGTCTCAGAATAAGAAGATATCTAAGAACTAATGAAGCACGCACAATCTACCTGTTATAGTGATAGTCCTTCAGGCAGCATTTCAAATAAAGATTGGGCTTTTGCTTCAATATTACTCACCAGTGTTTCTATACATTGTTATCTGTTGCGAATATTTCAGAACTGGCTAAATGTAGTCACTACACTTTGTAGTCACAAAACATTTTGTGTTTTGTTTTTGAAAATTAAAAAATAAAACTTTTGTCTGTATTTGGTATATCTATAAGAGGCTGTAGGTTTATGCTGCCTCCTCTTCTTTCTATATTTTATTTCTGTTAAAATCGACTTCCCAAACCAACCAATTTCCTTGAACATGGTTTAATCCAAGCAAATAAGTTGGCCCTTGTTTTTCATTTGTCTTTACTACAAAATTCACTTCAATACAGTAATTTTCATATATATCAGTGTTCCGGAAATAGTTAAATTTTGCTCTGAGATGGTAACATTAGAAAAATGTAACAATGAGAATACTACAAATGCTGGGCAGTCATGAAGAAGCAGTGGGAATTGGTTAGTCAGCTCCTGGCTTGCCACAGAAAACACTTCCTACCTTCTCCATTCTTGAAGGGGCAAAAGAAAGTAATAGCTACTGTCAGCCTGTGGGCATAGCTATCCTTATGAAGTTTACATCACACACACCAAGCTGATAGAGGTGGAGAAAACTTCTTGCTTTGTTTGTGCTAGTCCCTTGCATTTTGCTCTATCATTGACTCTTAGAAAAGTATCAGGGAAACTAAAAATGGTCACTCATATATTTCATCATTAAGGTCTTTTGAGAGCCAGGGAGATAGTTCAGTGAACTAAGTGTCTGTTTTGGCAAGCACAGGGACCAGCGTTTGATCCCTGGATGCACTGAGCTTATGACTGAATCCGGGTAAGGTGAAGTATGCTTACAATTCCAGTGCCAGGAGCATGAAAACAGGACCAGTCTGAGTCCTAACTGCCTAGTGAGACTGTTACAGAATACATAAAATGAAAAAGAAAAATAAATCTCTTCATACAGAACGAAGCAGAGTGAAATAGACAGTGCACAAGAAACTGCAGATAACTAGGTAAAACTATTGCAATCCCCCACCAATGTGCTGAAAGTATCCAAGCTGTTCATAAAACTCCAAAGACTGCCACAAAATATGGCTTCTTGAGCACAGAAATAAACAAAAGGGTACCTGATTTATAGTTTTAAGGAAATAAACTTTGGAACCACAAAAGCATGTGTAACAACTGATACTGTGGAGTTCATTACATAATTTTATGAGTAAAATTCTGCTTTGAACTTGTTGTCCAATTGAAATATTTGTACATGAAGTATTTCTTGTCTATTGTGATTTCAATGCCCATTAAATTGATTTTTAAATCAAAATGTAAGATTTGAGAAGTTTTCAAGAAAGCTGGTTTTCAGTGCACTATTGTAATACTGCCTCAGTCATCCTGCTCCTTCCAGTTCAGAAGCATGAGCCAGAGCATGCAGCTCAGAGGCACACGAGCCTATAACTAACCTTAGTGATGAACATTCCTTAATCTGTATTTTTTTTGCTGATAACCTACTGTAATTTGTTATAATACTAGACGTAGAAAAACCAGCCTCATGCTGAAATTTTCCTTTCTTTAATTAAGATATAACTTAATATTAGCATAGAGTCTATATTAACATATCAAGTCTAATATTCTTAACTTAGTTCACCAGTGAGAAGAATTCTAGCTTAAATTCCAAAACATCATTGATATATTTTTCTTTTTCCTTTTTTTTTTCTCTCTCTCTTTTTTTGTGTGCAGGGTTTCAATAGGAAGCTCGGACTCACAGTTACCCTCCTGTTTTCAGCCTCCTCAGTGCTGGGATTACAGTCATGAGCCACCACACCTGGACTCTCTGTTCAGTGCTGTGCACCTAGGGGCAGGACCAGCACGGTATACAATACGAGGGATAGAACCCCAGTAGCTAAGCTTGCCTAATCAGGTGCTTAGTCCACTAAGCTATCTCACTGGCCAATTGTTGATTTTTTTTTTAGCAATACTGCCCACAAAACTAAACTTTCCACTCACAACTCAGGTTGGCCAAATGGCACTTTTTTTTTTTTTTTTTTTTTTTTGGTGGGACCAGGCAGGCACTAGTGCCACAGAGCTATTTCCCCAGCCCTCCAAATTTCATTCTTTATACACTCTCATATTTTAATGTTTTCTTCATCTCCTGAGGAACATAGGAACATTTTTTTTAAAGAAAGAGAATTTAAACTCTGTAAAGTTAAAGATACATGTAACTTTTCTTCACCACCTCAGAATAAGGTCTGGGAAAATTTCTAGTCTAGAGAAATATTTTGGGATATAACTACTCCATACTACTTGGGCTAGCCAAGTAATTCAGTGGATTAAAGCACCTGCAAGCAAGCACAGGGGCTGAAGGTTCAATCCCCAGACCTGCTGTGCTGGTCCTGCCCCCAGGGCAGAGACTGAGCATGTTGGCACACCCCTGTAATCCCAGCTCTTGGCAGGCTATACACAGTCAGATCACTACAAGTCCATTCTAGTAGTGACCCTGAACATCCTGTAGACCCTTCCCTCCCTCACCATCCCAAAAGAGAAATGCTATCCAAGTAAGGCAGTCTCAGCACCCAAACTTTTTATGTAGTCCTCAGATACTTTCCAAGCAAGGGACCCATGGTAGAAGTATTGTGCTTCCCTTCTCTGCTGAGGACATTTGATTCAACTTGAACAATAATCACTGAACCTTTTGTCTCACTGGGCTGTTGCCATGAGCTCAGTCTCTGCAATTCTGACCCCAACCCAATTGCCCAGGCTTGTTCCTCAATCCAACTTCAGGATAACGATGTCTAGACCTAAAACAATTTTCAAGTTTATATATTTGTAAGAGACTTTAGTCATTTCTGATACTTCTGTCTCTACATATTCATATTTATCTGGTTTATTCTTCCTTGGTGGAAAACTGTACCAGTACTCATCATGATATTTAAAGTCCCATTGAAATGTATCGCTTTTTTATTAAACATTGAATATTGAAGATATTTGAAATATGCATCTAAGGCATAATACTTTCTGTGTCACTGATATGTTTGGGGAACCATCTATGCTCATCTGTGACTAATCTTCCTCATCAGCTTCGCCACCTCCATCAACCACTATCACGTACTCCTTTGATCTCCTCTGTCTCTCTCTCTCTCTCTCTCTCTCTCTCTCTCTCTCTCTCTCTCTCTCTACACAGCATCTATACTCAATCTTTATGCAAGTGGAATCTCACAATGTGCACATTTGAACAACTTATGAAAATGAACGTTATTTTGAAGCTTAGCTATGCAGATGTATACAAATGTAATTAATTTTTCAAGTTTTTTTTTTTCTAGATTCATCTTAACACCTGAATCTACTATGCTCTCAATTGGTCTCTGAGCTGCTGCTGCTGCTCTAGTTTTCACCTTAATTATACATAAAAAGGATTTCCTAAGTTGTGACCTATTTCAGACTTTGCACACTTGATGCATATGAGTGCAGAATACACCTAAATTAATCTCAGTGTGTCACCAGTTCACATAATCAGATGCAAGCCCAAGAAGAGACTGACATGTTCTAGAATCACATTTCCCTATAAGTGCAAAATACGGGAGAAGAGAATAAACAGTGGTTTATTTTTAAAAGCAGTGAGTGTGAGTATAGGAAGAAATCATCGATGTGGAACACTTACACTTCCATTGGAGGCAAAGATGCTTCACGTCCATACAGAGGCTCTGGCAATGAATTTCAGTGGCTGTTATCTTTCAAAATTAGAAAATTAAGAAGCTCTCTAGAAATGCAGAAGATCAGTGACTTTGTCCATGTAATCTTCTCCCCCATTCTACTTCCCTGTGTGTACAGTATCATTCTGGATTTTGGTATTTTTGTGGCAAGCTTTCACTTGTGTAGTTCAGAATGGCCACCGCTTTGCTACGATGCTCCTGCCTCAGCCTCCTGGACACTTGGATTATGGGTTTGTCCCACCACACCCGGATTAGCGCTGAGTTATATGTATTCTCTGGAAGATTTTGCTAATGGGCCACTGAGTTAGGATTACACTTTAGTTTTACTTCGTGGTATACATTCTTACAGTTAATAGATGCTGTCTTGATATTGTGAGGAAAGGAACAATTGTGTAGTTTGCTCCACTTGGAAATATAGCAATGACCTTCAAAAAGCTCTCACTACTACTTCTTTTCTAAGTAAGGATTTGACCTCAAGTAAGAAAAAGGTGAGGTTACTGAGTTCAAAAGAAGAATGCTTCTTTTGGCACTAGGCAGCCAAAATATGTGAGGAGTGAAGGAAAAACTAAAGCTTGAAATATACCGAAGCCAGAAGATCAAGAAGAAAATCTCACAATTATCAAGCATGTACGCTACAAACAGAAAATTTGGTGTTTCTAAATGCTAAACCTTGGACTGAGGAGGTAGCTCAGTGGGATAATTGATAACTGGGCAAGCACAAAGTCCCGAGTTCGATCTCTGGTATCACCAAAAAAGAAGACTAAGTATAAAAGGACTACTATTTCCGTCAGAAATATGTTTTACTGTAGGCTATATGACTATGAATGAGCTACAAAATAAAACAATTTTTGCAAGTGTCACATGTAGTTCACAGATTATTCTAGAACCAAGAAGCAAATTTCAACATTTTGCGGGTTAGTCTGAGATAGATTTGGTAGGTTTTCTGTTTTACACAGGAGCAGCATGTTGACTTGAATAGTTTGCTACTATAATTAGTCAATACTTCCTATACTGGAAAACTTTTACATCATTTACAGATTGATACTAAATCCCATACTGACAAAGATAACATATATATATAATCCAAAGTAATAAGACATACATATAATAAATTGTTTAATGAACATTGCTAAATCTAGAACACTGAAATTAAATCAGCCGTCGCACAAGAATATGAAATAATTTCAAAAACATCTGAAGGAAACATGAGAAAAACATTTCTAAGGTTGACAAAAATGCAAAATGAACTGCAAGGTTGAAAGACCTTTCTTTAAACTATCAGTTAGGCGAGTAAGATAGCTCAGTGGACTAAGGACCTGCTTAGGCAAGAGCAGGGATCAGGGTTCCATGTCTAGAATGACAGACCCCGCGGGGCCCACTACCAGATGCTCTGAGCTGGCCAGTGAGCAGGGGTGTGGTGGCCCATGACTGTGACTTCAGTACTCGGGAGGCTGACACAGGGGAATTTCTATGAGCCTGAGCTGTGTTATCAGACCCTGTACCCAATACTTACTAAATGAATGAATAAATAAATAAATAAATAAATAAGTATTTGAGTTAGGAATCCTAAGAATTTATTTGTTTATTTATTTTGCAGTACTAGGGATTGAACTCATTATCCAGCACTTGCCAGGCAAGTGCTTATTCTATTGAGCTATTTCCCCGGCCCCCAAAATAAATAGAATTAAAACAATAACTATCAGTTAAATATTCAGTGATAAAACACATATATTTCTCCTTACTTTATTAACAAAAGGTGACTCACATATAAATCAATGATGATATAAAATGTAATTGAATTTATGATCATTTGTTTCATAAAATATTTTACTGAATTTGGTAACTTTGATTAATTTATATTTTTTCTTTGTTTTAGAGAACTTTCTAAATTATATAAACTTATTACTACACAAAATCTGATGTCATATCTGTAATTGCTGGACAAATATTAACACGTGCAGGGCTGGCCAAATAGCTCAGCAGACCAAAGCCCCTGCTGAGACAGGCTCAGGGACCAGGGTTGGATTCCCAGCATTCCCTGTGGGCCCAGTCCCAGGGGCACAGTGAGAAGTGGTTGAGACTGGGCTGGTGGTGCACAGGCCTGTAGCTGCAGCGCTGGGGAGGCTGAAAGCAGGAGGAGCACTACGAGTCTGGTCTGTGCAGTGATACCCTGTAGTTTCTGCACTAAAATACATATGGAGAAATTTTTAAAAAAACAAATAGTAACATGTACAGCTAGTCTCATGTCCATATGTGAACATATAAATATATAGCTGATAATACAATTGTATATACAAAATAATGTTAATAGGAAATAAAGTCTATACGATAAGCACAGATTTTTATGTAGTGTAATTTCAACTTATGTTTGTCATGCAGAACTGTTTTTTAATTTTCATCTGTAAAATCTCTTACGCATCTCGTCAGATTTTTTAACAAGAATAAAATGATATCCCATAATAAACTGTGCCTCTATGTATACTTAGGCCTATATATACACAATTAAAACATGTTTTTTTGCAAATACTTAAAGCAGGAAATACAATATTTGTGAACCTGCACTGTAGGCAAGAAATACACTTACAAAATATGTACGGATTCCTTGTGTGACAATTTATGGCCAAAAGGTGGCCTGTTTGCCCAACTATCAAGATACCTTCTGAGCTTCTGAGTTATGAGTGAAGATAAAGTTTATATTAGAACTCTATCACCTAGAATTCTATTCCATAATATAAGAAAAATTAATGCTTTTCCCACCGTGTTGGACATATGTCTTAAAAATAACTGGTATCAATTTCAGAAGCTACAAGAAAAAAAGTATAAAATAAAATATAGCTTGTCAGAAAGAGACACCGTAGCTGTTCGTGGTCCTCCAGTAAAATAAGAACTGCAAGTTATTAGAGCAGATGACAGTTCAATCGAGTGAAAACAATGGCATTTGGAAGGCATTAGATCTATGTATTATCTATTTTACACAAAACAGATTTTATACAAATATACACCCAGCATGAGTATACATATAATTTAACACTCCAAGAGTTGACTCTTGTCATTATTCACAGTTGAAATTATGAGAGGCAATTTTGTGGAGGCTTTAGAAATATTTTTAAATGAGTATATGACAGTTATGTCTTCTTGTTTTATATATCACAAAGATAGTCATTCGACACAGTGTGAAAGAAAGTATTATTGCTGGATTTTCTACACCACAGCATCATTTGTTCAAAGTCCTTCAAACACAGAGCATTTTGGAGGAGAGAATCGAGAGGTTCAGAGGTTCAAGGTCTGGCTTTGACTAGGACTCTGCTCTGTCAGCCCGTGTGAGTTGATGCCAGCAGTCTGAGCTCTCTGTACTGCTTTACTACTGCATAGCATTGACAATTACATTTAGCTTCCAGATTTGTGGCAACGTTCAAGATGACAGGAAATATTACTGCACGTATGTACCTTCACCTGGGGTGACTTCTCAGGTCAGCCGTATCTTTTGCTGCTGACCTAAACTTACAGATAGAGAAAACTTAAAAATAAGGCAATAATAATGATCTTAATGGTGGCAACCAATATACAAGACTAAGTTAAATTCTGGTGTTTTGTTTTGTTTTGTTTTCATAGAAGGAACAAAAACATTGACTTCCTTTTGTAGGGTTATGAGCATCGTCAGACCTTGGAGAGAATTCACAAGGAGGCCATTTTGTGTTAGTAATGTAGCTTCAGGACAATACTGAGAAGTTACCAACACTTATACACAAGCTTCAGTGATAGCAGAAAGGTCAAGAAGGAAGATATGAAGGTTGTGTAATTCCTGCAATGGGTTCACTGGGCAAGTGCTTCACAACGCTGCAGCAGGAGGCGTGAGAATACTTTGAGACCTTTCTATTCCCATATAGCCACATGCAAATGCTGAAAGTTTGGTGTTTTTCCCTCTTCCTCTAGGAACATGAATATGGTTATTGTACTCAAGACCAGATTATAAAAAACTAAATAAAAACGAGTCAACCAAGCACATCTTGTGGCCTGAGGAAGAGCTCTGCCTTTCAATCAGGAGAAGGGAGAACCAAAAAAGATTGTTCATGTACCATCTTTCCTGGAAACACTGCAGGATTAATTTTAATTTTATTTTATTTATTTTTATTTTATTAAAATTTATTTATTTATTTATTGTTCACATATAGTACAGAATTTCAAAACCAGAAAAATTTAACAATGGTTATGTTACATATTTTCATCATCTGATCAGTTTAGATTAATAGATATTGGTGTATAAGATTAATCAAATAATTAAATATTAACATTTTCAATAAACATTAATTTTTTTAACAGTTGACATAATGCACATTGTCCTCACAATAGTTATACAGAGCACAGTGTGTGGGCATGATCGACCTTCCTATTGATGTTGATAAGGAAAGAAAAAAAATTCTTCTCTTTGAATTAAGAGGAAACAGATGCTTACACAGTCCCACGTTCCACAATTGCAGTGGGCCACCAGTGAGAGTAAAATACGGATATATGGTTACTGGAAGCAAAATCGGTACAATCCCTATAATAGCAGTCAGAAAACATCCTGAAGTTTCAAGCATAAAATTAGTCAAAAATTTAAAGAAACTGTAGATAACAAATTATTTGGAAAATACCATCTTTCTTTGCATTTCTAAAGAAAGAAAAAGATCTAAGCTGCTGCAAACTGTTTTTTTATCAGCATTTCCAAATAAAACTTCATTTCTGTGCACTTTAAATTGTTGATTTCCTTCAATAATAGAACTATAGAAAATCGTTTGTGTTATATAGTAGCACTCATGCCCCAGGAATATAAAGCAAAGATTATGCATGGTATTTCCATGAAGCTCTCAAGAATTCTATGAAGTATTTACATTTCATGCATAATAACAGTGAAGTGTGGAAAAGAAGTAACTTGGATGAAGTTCCAAAATCAATAACAAGAGTGAAAGGTAAGCCTGAATATAAATAGATATGGAGGCATGGGGTTATATACAGAACGTGCTTCATAGTTTACTCAGTGCTACACATTTATGGGTTTTAAAGCATAAACAGAATATAGCTATTCAGATACTTGATGCATGCAGCCAACGATTTAGGAAGTCTCTAAGGATGTATGCCATGCATAAGACACATGCCTTGTTACTAGAGATAGTCAGCTTTATACAGTGGATACAGTATGGCATTTCTCAAAAAGAGTGCTAAATTTCTAGCTAAAGCTAAATAAGGAAGCCAGTGAATCTTTTCTAAGAAAATACAGCTAAGCTTCCTGAAGTAATAATTTATTCATTATTATTATCATTTTGTATTTAGTACAGGGTCTACAGGGTCACTACACCTATCAGATAGTCAGTGATCCTCCTGTTTTCATCCTCCTAAGTGCTGGTATTTCAGACCTGTGCACCACAATGTCCAGGCTCAGTGGCTGTCTTAGCATGCCCTGGGTGCAGGCCAACATTCCAAGCAGGGAACTGAATTCAGGTCCCTCTATCTGCCTAAGCAACTGCTTTAATATGCTGAGTTATCTCTCCTGTCCTCATAATTTATTTTGGCCTTAATACATATAGAGCATTATCAAGACGTGAAATTACTTTGAGAAAGGAACAATTATATTTTGTAACATTATTTAACATTATGTGCAGAGAGGGCTGGGCAAATAGCTCAGCAGATAAAAGTGTCTACAGACAGGTGTAGGGGCCAGGAATTCAATCCCTGGGCCTGCTGTGCCGGCCCCGTCCCTAGGACATGCTGCAACAGAAATTGAGACTGGGCATGGTAGCATGAGCCTGTAATCCCAGCTCTTGGGAAACTGTAAACAGGCTGGTCACTACCAGACTGATCTAGTAATAAGACCCTGAAAACTCTGTAGACCCTTCCCTAAAATGATAAATAAATAAATAAATTACATGCAGATATTTAGAAAATACCTTAAATGACAATGGTAGAATGAGAAGATGTGGACGTCAATATACAACTAGTAGAAAAAATGCTAAAATAAAAACATATCAGCCGGGCGTGGCGGCACATGCCTGTAATCCCAGCACTTGGGAGGCTGAGGCAGGAGGATCGCTGCGAGTTCGAGACCAGCCTGGGCTACAAAAGTGAGCTCAAGGCCAGCTTGAACTTCACAGTGAGACCCTGTCTCAAAAAGACAAAAATAAATAAATAAATAAATAAATAAATAAATAAATACAAACACATCATAAAGGCACGAGAAATTTCCAAGAATAACAGATAATTCAATGCTTATTTCCTCACGGATAATTGCAACTCTGGTACCTGTAAATAGAAAACCATACTACCAGGCTACAAGTAGGCTCAACATCACTTTAAGCAAATCTATCCCAGCACTGGGAAAGAGTGGAACGGTGGTAGGCAGCCCATGAACTTAGACGAAGTGATCTGAACTCACCGGTACCAGATCCTACCCAGCAGTGTTTTCCTACTTGAAAGCAGACTCAAAATGGCCTGTGGAGATAGCTCTGTGATCCAAACGCCTGCTTGGCAAGTGCAAGGAACCAGTTTCTGTCCCAGGTGCCGTATGCTGTGCCTGCCCCTGAATCCCTGGAATGTTTTGCCATCCATCGATACTGGACTTGGTGGCACATGTCTGTAATCCCAGCGCTGGGGAGAATCAGACAGGAAGATCACAATAAATGTGATGTGGGTAGTGAGACCTTGTAAAAAATAAGTAAATAAATAAATAAATTTTTTAAAATGAAATTTTTTTTAAAAATGCTGATTCAAGAGATGGCCGTGCTCTTCAGTACAAGGAAAAACTGATGGACAACAGACAGATCCTCTAGGGGCCAATAGGTACTATGACGATCCTGGCAGTGTGTCTTCTATTTTCGAATTCTCAGCTTTGATAGTATAAAGCACACAGAAGCTGACTGTACAGGGCATAAGTAAGGTACTATAGATTATGTAGTTGCTAGAAGTTACAGTGATGGTCAGAGAATACAATGTCAGATTGGTTTTTTTCTGGTAAGGCACATGTTTGAATGGGTTTGAGCCAAGAAGGCAAAGTCCATTAGTTAATCACCTAGTATCTTTGATTTTAATTTTTTTTTCTTGTTATGGAGTTCAGACTGGCCTTGAGCTCATTTTGTAGCCCAGGCTTGTCTTGCAATGACGCTCCTGCCCCAGCCTCCAAAATGCATTTGCTGAACAACTTTGGCTTAGATTCCTTTGTGCAGGGAGGCTAAGTATCTCCTGAGAAAGGAATACATGGAGAAAATGTTCAAACACACACACCCAAACACACACACACACACACACACACACACACACACACACACACACACACTGACAATCCCAAGGCTCTGGGCAAGGCTGAGCACAGTCTGTTCCAGCAGCAGAGGCCTGTTGTCTGAGCACAGCACTTAGGAAACCGAGAGGTTGAGGACTGTGGTGTGAAGTTTTCTCTCCCACCCCCCAAAAGCTCCCTGTCATGTGAAAATCCTTCTTTGATGATTCTGCCCTCCACCTTATGGTGCTGTAATACATGATTTCATTACGCCAATATCTGCTATACTGCTCCATAACCTCACTGCCATCTTTGTAAAATCATTATGTGGCTCTTTTCTCTTTGTGCAGATCTGATCCTCAATTTCTGTGCCGCCAACTTCTGTGTGGTTCGTTGTTGTTGCTACATACGGTGATACAGGCATGCCCGTGTTTATAGCTGCACAGACTGTAATAGCTCAACCCTGGAAGCAGACTGTAGGTCCACCAACAGATAAAAAAATGTGCTATGTACGCACAAATGAGTACTAATCTGCCATAAAGTGAGAGACGCTTGATGCATTCAAACTGAAATGAACACACATTGAGACCATAATGTTAAGTGAATAAATCAAACACATAACCTTAAATACTGAGTGTTTTCTTTTATAGAAGAAACCAAAATTTTGAATAAGGAGCAAAGTAAATACAGATTGTAGGACACAGTGGATAGCTCTGTCTCAAGTGGGCAGGGGATCGAGAGCTTAAGGGAGGGGGAGGAGGAAGGAGATGAAAACTAATCTTTACAAGAACGTTCTTTGATGTACTCGTACTAACTCTACACAAGGAATATAAAATAAACATTGTGGATTGAAAAGATGTACTAACAAAGGCAAAATATGTTTTCTGGGAAATAAGAGAACAAGTTTATTGAACAGCTTGAGAAAGTATCGCACATGAGTTTCATGCCTGGATCATCTGTCCTTTGCTGAATGCGGGGTGCCGATGTCCCTAACTATTATTATTATTGTCTGTAGCTTCTCTTTCTTTTCACATCGCCTAATGCACAGTTTTATATATTTAGGTGCTCCAATTCTGGATGCATGTATTTACCGTTCTTTCTTACTGAAAGGACACCATTATTGTTATAAAATCATCTTGCTTGCCCTTTACCGTTTCCTATATGAAGTCTATTTTACCTAGTAAATCTACAGTTATTTCTGTTTTCTTTTTGTTTTCCTTTCCATGAAAGACCCTCTTGTTCATCTGTTTATAATGAAAGTTACTCAATAAAAACAGTAGAAGTAATAGAAATTATCAGACAGCCAGGATTTAGCATTCACACTTACAAGCATTTCACGCCTGCTTAGAAAGTTACATAAGATCTCATCTAGTAATATTATAAAAGACATACAGGAAACTAAAGAATGCGACAAAGAATGCCTTTGTAATCATGATCTTTCCTGTCACATTGAAGATTTGGATTTTATAGAAATTTTAGGGACTGCCCAAATAGCTCAGCAGAGTAAACTGCCTGCCAGCATGTGTAGGGGCTGGAGGTTTGACTCCCAGGGCTCTTGTGCAATCCCTGCCCCAGGGCACACTGAGATTGTAATTGAGACTGGATATGATGGGTCACACCTGTAATCCCAGCTCTTGGGAGGCTGGAAATAGGTGGATCACTGAGGCCAGTGTAGCAGTGAGTTCCTGAACACTCTGAAGATCCTTCTCTAAAGTAAAAAAAAAAAAGAACGAAATTTTAGAGACTAAACACAAAACATAAATGATATACTAGGTCTCTGGATAATACATGAACATGTATGTATGTTATTGTTTCTCAAGAATGTAGCTACCAAGCTTTAAATAAATGTGTAGTTACTTACATGGCTGCAACCATCTCCTCGGTCACCTAATTTGGAAAGCTAATCTTAGACATGGAACACTTACAAATGCACTATTACCTGAACTGCACATATCCTGAGACTAAAAAGATGGAGAAAAATGAAAGTTTTATAAGGTGCAGTTAGCTAAGATGGCAGGAAATTAAAAAAGCTGAAAAGAGAGATCAACATCATGGTTGAATTAGAGATGGGTTTCACGGGGATCTTTTTTATTTTTATTTATTTATTTATTTATTTTTTATTTTTATGGCCGGCTCAGCCCGCCCCGAGGGCAGGGCTGGCACAGCATGTGGTGCCGGGGATCTAACCGCGTTCCCTGAAGACGCCCAAGCTTTCCTAAGCAGGCGCTTTAGACCACTGAGCCACCCCGCCGGGCCCTCACGGGGATCTTAATTAGCAATATAGAGCCAGAAAAGCATGGGTAACCCTATAAAATGAGTTTGGAAATATGTATTGGGTCACATGTTCGTGTGACTGGACATTTGCCCAGATCTAAGAGAACAGATAATGCTGACCGTCATCACTGAAATTTTCCCAGTGATCCTGATGCATGTTATAGCTGGATGTATCCCAGGAGGCCGGGAAAGAGGAAACAAACTCCAACATCCCAAAGAAACACTGTTTTATAAACAATTCTCTCAAAATAAGTGGTTTAGTGTCGGTGCATTTTCTGCTATGATGATTTTTTTTTTAATCCATTAAATTTCCAATTCTGTCCTCATGTCCTAGTATTGCTTATTCCTCCCATAAAAAGCCAATGTGTGTTTGGAATACATTAAGCTCCATGGTCAACACTCTGCTGCCCGAGCTGACAAAAGACCTCAACTCTTGCCCTCTTCGAATGAACAGTTCTTTGAAGAGGAAAGGCGCGTAAATCATGAGGGAGCAATTCAACGAGTGCTCTGAACACTACCGACAAACCGATTCCTAGTGTACAGGAGACTGAAAACTTTTGATGAATAAATATTTCAAGTTAACATGAGATGAGATTAGAAAGAGCATCTGCCCTGGAACCAGGTATCCAAAAGAAGACTGTCAGCACAGGAGCTGCCAGTGACAGGTGGTGTAAAGAACCACAGGGCCTGACTAGATTACTTATGATTGCCACAAGAAGCACAATAACCATAAAAAGAAATGGCAGGGTCACCAGCTCAGATATAAAAGTTACCAATAAAAAGCCATGCATCAGACAGATTAGGAAAGAAACTTTGCTTGGGGAATGAATCATAGACCCTTGTGAGCACTGAAGCCTGTAAAATAGTTCTAGAATATTTCAGCTACTTATTAGGCCATCCTATTGGATTTAGAAAAATAAACAAGCTAAACACTTAGCCTGTCTAAGCTATTTCTGCAGTTAATTCTAAATATGAAGCCAAAGAGAAACGATGCATTCTATCAGGGAGCTTTGTAAGTCAGAATGATGACAGCAGACCTTGCAGCGGTGCTGGAGTGTTAAAACCAATGTCTAATTGACTCAATAATTAAACAAAATAGTCTGTCTTATTTTTGTCTATAGATCAGTGGTCTGCACAAATGTGTACATTTATCTTTTGGATTACAGTTTGTAGTCAGTGTATCCATTTGTCATAGGATTTTAAAAGTTCAATAGCTGCTTTAGAGACATAGTTCTATTTTAGATCAGGATTCTAACTGATTAGCGTAGTTTGCCAACTATGAAAACGTATGTCTAAAATAGGTCCACACTTGCTATCACATGGCATAGCTACTTGCCCAATATGTTGGACTCCAAAATAAAGAAGTGTATGGATATACAGCTAATTAAAGCAATAAAGAATGTTGGTTATCCATTGCCTTATTTATTGGATCTAGGATCTACAACCTACTAAACCTGAGACAGTCATTATATTTCTCAAAATTTCAATTACTGAAAGTGAAAAGCATGGTGGAGCTATTTTATTATATATATTTTAACTATATAATATATAGTAACTTAAATACAAAATGCATTTGGAAGACATAAAAATAATGTTTATTGAAAGTGTTACATACCTATGTCTGTTGATCTACACTGATTTGATGATGAAAATATATATACTCTTACATGTTATTGCTTTTTTCTCTTTGTTTCTACTATTTTACTCTATAATATATATATATATATATATATATATATGTATATGTATGATTTTGTGTACTTATATCTGGTAATCAAAACAACTAATGTTGTTTTTTTTTTTTTTTTTTTTTTTTTTTTTTTTTTTTTTTTTTTTTTTTTTTTTTTTTTTTTTTTTTGTCTTTTTGAGACAGGGTCTCGCTATGCAGTTGAGGCTGGTCCTGAGCTCACTTTTGTAGCCCAGGCTGGTCTCGAACTCGCACCAATCCTCCTGCCTCAGCCTCCCGAGTGCTAGGATTACAGGCGTGCGCC
>PVJA010013526.1:0-24579 GCA_004027025.1 Myocastor coypus
AGGAAAAAAGGCCATAAAAGTGTGCCACTACAATTTTCTAAATGGTTAAGTTCCTAAATCTTTGTGCAGCAATGTGCAATTTTTTCATATTCTATAGGGATTTAAAGTTTAGAATATCAACAATTGATGGAAAATACTGTTTCATGTTATGCCTAAGCCATTTGGTATTCAGAAAGATAGTGATGTTAAGCTCAAGGGCCTATGTTATAGGGAATAACATTAAATTTCTCTTCTAGAGGATCAACAACTTAAGTTGGCAGACCAAATAATTAGAGAAAAAGAAGGAATACAAGAATGGCCAATATGGGGGCTGGGGAAATAGTTCTGTGGCAGAAGTGCCTGCCTGGCAAGTATAAGGTCATGAGTTCAAACCCCAGTCCCACACACACAAAAAAAGAATGGCCAATATTTTGGCTCTATCCCATCAAAGCCAGTGAGCACACAGAATATCAAAGAACTTGTATTAACAGTCTACAACTCAGTGAAGTCCCAAATTTCCTGTTAGGAGATTATGGGGCCATAGCAAAAAGTGATCAATGATGTACAGTGTGCCTAGCGGAAATCACCTAGAGAGAAAATATTCTCTCAGGTTTTCACAGAGAGCAAATTGGTCAAGTAATGGCTCTGAGTCATCCAGATAGCTGACAATGACAAAAGTTCTGCAAGCCACAGTATATGGTTGTAAGGTAAATCCTGAGCACCTGACTGATCGTGTCAGATACAAAAGTTACATTTTTGTAACATAAATCTTGCTTTATCTTAGTCTTAACTATCCAGTAGAAAAGTCTAACCATGAGGTATAAAATGGAAAGCCATATTAAAGTGCTGAGCTGTGAAAGGCTCAATAGCTTCTAATAATGCCAGATGAGCTGATAATCCACTGCTGTTGTAGACTATTGGACTATATACATAGCTACTTTCTCTTTGTGCAGTGAAAACAAAGATCTGTACTAACGATGTTTAGACAAAAAACTACATTTGCATCTTGTACTCTAAACAACTATGACTAAGACAACAATATGCAATGTATTATTTATAGTAAAATAAAATAATAAAAAGTAAAATTTTATAAAAAGTAAAAATAAAAAAACAGTAGAACCTAAAAAAATTGCTAACTGCTATGTTTTATATCTAGGTGTCTCACTACAATGTCATGCACTTTTAGGCAGAGGTTTTGAGTAAAATTGGATTTTGGAACATTTTAGCTGATTGGGAAATTGGGTTTTGTCAAAAGAATCAGGTCACAGTAGTGGGTGGTCTGGTAGAACGTCTATCCCTTCTTGGTTACTTATTTTACTTTCTGCCACTGGCTGCCACGTCGTGAGCAGGCTTTACCATGCCATTTTGTCGTGCCATCCTGCCTTGGAGCCAGCATACTTTGAACTGAAAACATAAGCCAAAAATACATTGCCCTTCCTTCAATTTTCTGCTGTTGGTAATATTTAGTTCAAGTGAGGAGAAGGTCACGAAGATACCACATCACAGGCAAATGAATTTATTTACAGTTAATGGTTGCCCACTTACAAAGGACTGAGAGTAAAGGATATGGAATAAAAGAAAGTTAGCCTTCCAGAGACCAATACAGGTAATCATTTTGGGATATGTGAGAAAAACAGGAACAAATCTTGTTCCTAAGATATGCAACAGAAGTTATGGGGCCACCATCCTGGTAGGAATTTAGAAAAGTCATAGTCTATTCATAGAAGCCCCACTTAATAACTATGCTCCAAGTGCTATAACCTTTTGAAGTTAAACTTCACTTTAAAAAAGAGGAAAACCAATTATCTTGTCAAGTTAAGAGCTCATTATTTCTGGGATGTAGCATCACAACCTAGGGAAGCATTTTAGATGACTCTAAAAGTTATAGGGATAGAACAAGACTAAAGCAAGACTAACTGACACAAGGTAGATATAAACTTCTACAACCATATATCTAATATTATTTGGAGTTTGTTGCTCAAAATTATGGGGCTCAGATATTTATTCAGCAAAATTTCTACTCAAATCCTGGCAAATTTTCTGGTGGTATATGAGATCAAATTCAATGCAAACACATCCCTTCTACCATGAACCCAGGTCAAATCAATAAGATTTCTTTATATAATAAACCATTGTTAAATTTAAACAATAAAAATATTAAATCATGAAAAAAAAATAAATAAAGTAGAAGGAATAAAGTACTATACTTTTAGCTTTCCAAAGAGTAATACAGCATCTAGTAAACATGAAGTATATGACAGGGAGAAAAGGAATCCAGAACTCTGGCAATTAATGAAAATCTAATATCCTAGAAGGTAATGTTATAAAAGGAGGTAAGGAGAAGGATTAGTTAAATGAAACCTATGAATGTCTTATATATGGTTTAATTCATATATGCTTTTTTTTTTTTTTTTTTGTCTTTTTGAGACAGGGTCTCACTATGCTGTTCTGGCTGGCCTTGAGCTCACTTTTGTAGCCCAGGCTGGTCTTGAACTCGCACCATTTCTTCCTGCCTCAGCCTCCCGAGTGCTGGGATTACAGGTGTGCGTCACCACACCCGGCTCTTTGAATATGGAAATAGTGCTTTACTTTTGTTTGTCAAAGCAGTCTGGGACATAGAAAAAACTAAGAAGCATAAATATCAAAATAATAAATTAAAATTAAGAGACTTCTCTAAAATTCTGTCTGCTGAACATTCCACACTGAATTGGAAGAACACCAAAAAGTTTTCAACAGAGATAAGTTAAACTGATCATTATGATTCACATTTTTCCTTAGAAAACAAACTTTTGTATTTTAGTGGGAATGTATCATAACTGAAAAACAGTTTACTTCTGATGTGATATCTTCAAGTATAAATTCTGGGCACCTCTTTTTATTTGCATAAAGTGGGGCTGGTTACCTAATGTACATTCTAGCTCAGTTTTCTCATAAGTGAAATAAATGTAACAAAAGTATCTATCCCCTATTCCTTTTGCGAGGATTAAGTTACATTTAGTTTACAGAGTTCTTATCAAAGTACTTGACATTTTTAAACACCTATGTAAGATATTGTGGTTATCTCACATAAGGGTGATGAAATATAACTTTTCTTATTTTGCCAGGTTTTTTTTTCCAGAGATTCATAGTGGCTTCTTGTCAGTCATGAAGAATAATTCTTATCTGCTTTTATTTAATAGTGTTTTGGATTATTTTGTTAGGTACCAAGAAATCTATCTGTAATAAACTGCCTCCCTCCCAATTATGATATGTTGCCAATTTTTTTTTCAAGTTTCCTCAAATATGGGTTGTAATTCAATTTTAAATAAAACCTGGAACTTGGCATCTATACTCTCTTATACTTGGCAAATAGAACTTCCTATTCCTCTAACTCAAAGAATTCCTCTGAGGTTTTACAAAACATGTGTGTAAATAAGAAATTAGGTAATCCAAAAGCAAGTAATTAAATTTCCCTGAAAATAAGTATTCTGTCAAACAAAGTATCCCCTTTGTTTTTGTTTAGAAAATAAAATTTGCCTAAACATTGAGTTAAAGCACTTAAATTTTTAAATTTCTCCACAGAAAAATTTCACTATTCAACCCAAATTGATTCATTTTAAAAATTAATTGCATGTCATCTTAGCAATTTACCTAGACATAAAGAGAAAGACTGTATACAAATAATTAATTCATCCATTTTCTTAAGATCACAGAAATAGCTCTATGTGAAATTTTTGTCCAGATGCAGAGACATAAAAAATGTAATATGACATAGAATCCTTCCTGGAACTACAGAAGTCCTGGGTTCAAGTACTACAGTGAGAGAGGCAGAGGAGAGGAGTTTAACTACAATCATAAAAGCTCACATCGTTTTGTGTATTGTATCATATCTCTATGATAGGTTCAGGGCATATGTAGCAGACAGCACAATTGTAGCATTGAAGTCTCTTAAGTTTTCTTCAATCCAATGACAACGAGTTTAAAATTAAATTTGTTCTGTTAAAAAGCATTAAACTGAGAGGAAAATGAGTTTTCAAAAAGTTTATTTGAACTCTGCTCTGCTCAGATAAAAGTATCTTCGACTTTTGATCATTTCTAGCAGAAAAGATTCTCGATCCTCTCCAAATAAATCTCATCCATCCACTAGATTAGAAGGGTTCATGAATGCAAATTTGAGTCTATTATTGTGTTCCTAGGTGGAAATTCTTTCTCAGGCACTCAATTATAAGTATTCTTCAAAAAGTGTAGCAAAAAGTATAATTTTTAGAGTCTTATTTAATCAAGCATCCTAGGAAATAAAATACCCTCCGATACATTATATTCCTTTTTTTTCTTGCCACTTCAAACTGTGTTGATAATTTATTCAATTGCATTAAAAATCTTTAAGTGAACATCTTTGTTATTTTTTTCAGGGATTCTAATGAAAATTCTTCCACACATAAGTGATCTATCAGTACAAAAACATTATTTTCCAATCATAGTAGTTATTCATGATTGCACCAGGCCATTTCCATGTTATTTCAGCTACAGAGATAGACAAGAAATTCACATCTTAAGAGTATAATGCTACTAGTGTCTTGCATTCCATGTTGAGTTTAATTTGTACTATCTTTTGTTCAATTACTACTTGATATAAGACACCCTGATTTATTCTGTCTCACACAGTTCTTTCCCAAAATCTATCTCAATGTGATACATTAACCTAGTAAGACAATTTATCTCAAGAATGACATAAAACAACAAAAGAACATTGAAGCTTATGTGACAATTTACATGAGCCTAATTATACTTCAACTCAGTACTTATCAAGTATTCTCATCTTCAAACACATATTTTTACATGTACATAAAAATTAGTCTATGACATCATTATTTTCACTGAGACTCCACCATCAAATTGCATACCACACAGTAATGAGTCTACAGTAGATAGATCTAGAGCAAATGACCCACCAACTTTACTCTCATGATTATAATCCAAGCCTTTATTATCTTCACTTGTTTTCACTAGTGTAGTAACTTTGTACATTATTTTCTGCTATTGATTGGTAACCCATTCACTGACATTTACAGTTGTATGTACGTTAGCAGCCTCATATCTCAGACTATTGTTTAATGGATAACAGGCTTATGATTTAATCTTGTCTTACATCTGGACAAGTGGACCACTTTTTCTTCCATTTCTATGTTGGACCAAATGTCCCCACTGTATTGCAAGTGTACAGTACGAATGAGAACCACCATTTCTCTTGTGGACTGTGTTTTCTCCTTTCCCATAGTAACTTCTTTTAAAATTTAGCAGTATGTTTTGAATTTTCCAACTACAAGCATCTCTGTTACACAGCCAAAACTTAAGCTGCAATGCAAACTTTTTAGTCCTGAAAGCATCTTTGAATTTACAACAGTAATTTGCAACAGTAATGTGTCAAGCATAATAGTTTATTTATGCCTCTTTTGTAGCACTCCAGAAAATGTTTCCAATTTCTATAATAATATTAATGTATGTGTCCAACAGCCCTGCTAAAATTTAACCTCCTTAGTCAACAAACATTTGTTGAATAAGTGAATGATTGGTTGGATGAAAAGTTTCTCCAGTGGATTTTCTGAGAATTAAAAAAAAATTCACCTAGCTATTTTTCATCAATTAGACACTTTTGAAAATAAAGTACATTAATTGGTAATAAATAAATTTTTATCCTAGTGTCCATTCATATTATTGTAAATCAGTAACATAAGTGTAATGCTCTGTCTGCATGTTTGTGCTTCTTCAATTTTCACAGCCAAACACCTGCAGTTAACCAAGCACACATACCAAAGTATTTCTAACATGGTTATAATTGTTTTGGAAAGTAGAACATTTCTCAACATCCAGCTGAATAGCAGACTAAATGTCAATGTTTTCATAGACACTTTTTTTAATAACATGAGAAAGCCTGAGATCTCTATCTTCTCATTAATGGATGCACTGACTGATGGAAACTGTCTTGTTGCTTTCACTGTTTTAACAACCAACATCTCTACAGCAGATAAACTGAAAGGCACTGAAAGTTCTGAAGCATTTTATTTTCAAATGATGAACATTATGAACTTTGATCTATTACTGTGCCAGATAATTAGGCTACAAGAAAATGTGAATGATTCTCAGGCCTAGTGACTCTCACAGATCTTCTCTCCATTTCAATTAAAAAATATTCATGAAATTCCTTTGCCTTGAAAAGCAACATTAATTCCAATTATACCACTATTGTTTTATTTTTTATTTTTATGCCACTATTTAGCACTTTTAAACTATCCCAATATCTTCCAGCACCCAGGCCTAATAATTCTGTGCTCAAGGCATCAAAAATATTTCCTTCAAAATCTTATATTTTAGATATTCTGGCTATATTTCAAGATGATCTCTGTGCAATGAGTAACACAAGACCATTTTTCCTTGTATAATGAACACTTTTTAAAAATATCTTAAATATAATGGAATTATTAACAGATTTAAAGGGAAAAATATTGCTAGTTTTGAGCTAGTAAAAATATATATATGTTTTGTTTCCTCACTAAGAGAGACTCCGAACTATTTTCTGTATGGTTTTTAAGAATTTTTCACATAAGCACAATAATATCAAAACCTAATTTCAAAAGTACTAAATACTTTTATATAATAGCCCATTAATTATTTTTTGGTTTTTAATTTTGTTTTTAGAATGTTAACAGACAATAGTTATGTAATTTTGCACAAAAAATTAAAAATCAAAACCATACATAATATTGCATCATGGCAATTATGATGGCATTTTTCTGACATGCTAACATTTCCATTTGGATACAGTATAGCTTTATATATATATAAAATTCATATTGTTTTCTTCATAGTAGTTGCTCAGAATACAATATGCAGACATGATAACTTTTGTAAACACTATTATTACAAGTATTTCTTCTCATTGAACTAAGAGAAAGTAGTTGTATGTATAGTCCAATAGTCCATAATAGTAATGGGTTATCAGCAGAGCTGGCAATCAGAAGCTATTGACTTGAACGTTTTTCAGCTTGGCATATCAATATGTCTCTACTTTTTATACCTCCTGGCTGAACTTTTCTGCTGGATGATTAAAACCAAGGAAAAGCAAGACTTACATAACAAAAATGTAACTTTTGTATTTGACTAGGTCAGTCAAAGCCCCTCAGGATTTACCTTGAAACCATGTACAGCGTTTTGTAGAACTTCTGTCAGTGTCAGCCATCTGGATGAGTCATGACCATTTCTTGGCCAGTTTGCTCTCTGTGAAAGCATGAGAGAATGTTTTCTCTCTAGGTGACGCTCCTTGAGCACAATATACATCATCAATCTCTTTCCTCTAGGTCAGTGAGGACTCAGGACAGAAGAGAACCTGTACTGTAACATCCTATAACACAGTGGTGTCCCAAATTTTCTGTTCAAGCAGATTATGGGGCCCATTACATTTCATTTTTGCTTTTTGAAACAGGCTCTTGCTATGCAGTTCAGGTTGGCCTTGAGCTCACCTTGTAGCGTAGGCTGGTCTCGAACTCACACCAATCCTCCTGCCTCAGCCTCTCAAGTGCTGGGATTATAGGTATGCACAACCATGCCCAGCTGGGGCCCATTACATTTTAAACAGCAACATATGGTTCATTGTATTTTCTTCAGAGAACAGTTGTTTTACTTTTGGAGTTTGTCTGTCTGTCTGTCTGTCTGTCTGTCTGTCTATCTATCTATCTATCTATCTATTTTGCGGGACTGGGGTTAGAACTCATGACCTTGCACTTGCCAGGCAGGCACTTGTGCCACAGAGCTATCTCCCCAGCCCCTACTTTTGGAGTTTATGCAAAAATAATCATTTATATTTTCAACATGTTTCATCATTCACTTTTGCTTGCATTTTTTTCAATCAAAAGATAGACAAATTAAATGAAAACATTCTACCAGATCTAAGTATCATTTCCCTCACTTGTTTCTAAATCTATGCAATTTGAGGTTGTTGCCTATGTGGTATGACTTGAATAGTCCCAGAATTCTCTCATCCTTAATCTCTCATCTTTGATAAAAGATAAAAAATACCCACTATTTTTTCCCTAGTGCTTGTGGAGAAGGCTTTTTACTTTTGTAATAGCTTGAGCTCAGCAAGCTCAGATAAAAGGGAGAAATATATAAAACTAAGATTTAATTTATAGATTTTCAAGCTATTTGAGTGAAAGGTACTTTTTCAATTTCCGCTATGGGAACTGCATTAAACTTGCTGTTATTCTCTGTCTAAGTGTTTTATTTACTTTTTTTTTTTTTTTTGATAGAATGCATGATTCAATCTTTTTTATGTTGAGTTACAGGAAGAAGTTCTTCACAAGATGCAGAAAAGGGATTTGAGTTACTTTGAACCCATCTAAGAAAACACGGGTATTTTGTCTAAAATTCCCTTAACTTTTCTTTGGGACACACACAACATGGTGTAGGTGATGCTTTCTGGGGTGTTAGATCTCTCCAGGTACTAAATGAAGCTTTGTGTTTTTGAAATTAGCCGAGGCTGAAGTTTGCCAAGCACGTGAAATCCACCATTCTTAAAATCTGGATGAGAATAAAGTAAGTTAAGTTGTTGTAATTCATATTTGCAATATTTAATTCAACCTACATTTATAAAAACTGTTCAAGATATTTAAATATAGCTTAAATAAAATCTACACCTCAAGATAACACAGAGTTTCATTGAAATCTAGATGACATATCTTTTAGTTTTTCTCTGAAGAGGAAAATATCTAGAACATAAATGACTTCTTAGTTATACTTGACTTTGGTCTTGAGAGATCAGAGCAAGTTGTTCTTATACTTGAATGTAGGAGATCTAAAATTCTTCCTTAATCAACAGTGATAATTTAAAACTTTCACAAATTCTTTCTAGAGTAGAGCTATTACAACTTACAAGTACTATTATTTTTTTTCTGTAGAAAATAATACCACCATTTGTTTCCATCCAGGGGAATTTAAGAATTCAGGGAACTAAGACACACTGGGCAATTAATCCATGTCAGACATTACACTAGATAATAGACATCTTTTTGTTGTTATTTAGTGCAGTGCTAAGATCTGAAATGTTGCTAAAAAATTGAGAACAAGTTTTAATTCCCTTAAGAACTGAAGTAATTTGAAACAAATTGCCAGAATTTTAAATGGATCCATTTTGAGAATCAGTGACAAATGCTAATGAATTCTGAATTATCAGCTTAGAAACCACTTACTGACTTTTCCCCATCACAATTGCTTGAAATCATATTGAAGCATGAGGTAAGGAGAAAAAAGTATTTGTATACAGATATGTTTTCTCTTAACAAAACACTTTCACATATTTTGACTTTGTTGGGAGATATAATAAATGTTCCATGATTAAAACAGTATTCACACGCCATTGATAACCCTCATAGACTTCCTGGCACAGGCCAAAACGTCTGTGTCCAATGGGAGCTATGAGATTATTGGAAACAACTGTTGAAGTTGCACAAGAGTCATAAAACAAATAAGCCAACATGTTTCTTGCTTTTGCTTTTTTGGCTTTTTTTGTATATGTGTGTTGGGGATCAAACTTAATACTTTGTACTTGCCAGGCAGGTGTTCCTGCTGCTGAATTATCTCCCTGGCTCCTAACAGGATGGTTTTATATAAATGTGTATCTTGTTCACCATGAGATTTAAAACTTAATTCTGATTTTTAAACTGTACTAAAATATCATCTTAACTACCAAGTTTGAGAGTGAATCCTAGAATTTAGCTCTGAAGATGATGCTAATTCCAAACCAGTCCTGTCTATTCTTATCATTTCTTTTTTTCTTTCTTTTTCCATTGCTTCTTTTTTTTTTTTTTAACTACAAAATCTACAGAGTCTCACTACATAGATCAGACTGATAGTGATCCTCCTGTGTGGAGCCTCAACCACTAGGATTACAGGTGCTCGCCACCATGCCAAGTCTCAGGCATCTTCCCAGTGGACCCTGGGGAAGGGGCTGGCATGGCGTTCTGAGGATCAAACTCTAGTCTCTGTGTCTGCCTGAGTAAGCACTGTAATCCACTGAGCTATCTGACCAGCCCTATTATTATCATTTCTAAGGTCGAAATCAATTTCAAGGTTTCTTTCTCAGCCCACTAGTTCATTTAATCAGATGCCAACACCTTTCTCAGGGAAAGTTGGGTGATTAAAAAGCCAGATAATAGATATGAACAAAGTTGAAAAAATGCCCCCAAAATCCCCAATGTACTAAATGTTTGAAAGTTACCTATATTATCTCAATTTTTTACTCTGGCACTGTGAATTGCTTAATGTTATTTTAATCAACTTTTATGAGATTATTACGTAGGTTATAATTCTTTCATATTTTCAGAGAGAAGTTTGTAACAATTATTTTATTTAAAGCCAAACTGAGTATATTAGCTCTCTAGTATAGATTTAAATGAAACAGATTTTTTTTAAGAAAAAAAAATTGAGCAAAGAAAGTAAGAAAAATCTCTTACCTCACTAGAATAGTGTATTTTAGCCAACTGTGTCACCTGGATGAATTATGCAGGGATATAGTGAAAGACTGCCTTCTTGAAAATAAGAGTCTAGTGCTAGTTATGTATATATGCCAGGCTCACTGAAAGAAACAAAGTACAACTGTTTTCAGTGTATTTGTTTTAAATCTGAGGGTGAGGATGTTCCTCACAATAAACCACCTGGTTAATGGGCAATTTCTCCAAGACGTTTAGAAAGCAGAGCAAGCATTTCGGTTTGCAATTTAAATGATCAGTGTGCATTTGTACGTGAATAAATGAACTCATCAGACTCATGTCCTTCATTCCTTTCCTACAGCTGACAAAAGGTCTCATAATTACAATTTGGACTAGATTTGTTAGATACAAATAAATGGTTCTAATGCTGCCTTTATAATAAAAAGTTCGATGACTTTTCGAAATTCATGTGTTGCCTTCTCTTGAGTTTCAGAATCTCTTCTTGTACTCCAAGCAGTTTGTACTTACATACTACACCTTGATTTTCTCTTTTTTTGTTTTATTTTGTTGTAGTGGGGGCTGCTACTGGGGATTGAACACAGAGCCTTTGGACAGGTGTATTCTCAAACTTTTTTCTGTAGTTGGTGATTTGTTTTTGTTTTAGCTTGAGACACTATCTTTGTTAAATTACTAAATTGCCCCAGCTGTGCTCAGACTTGTACTCCTCTTGCCTCAGCCTCCCAGAATTCTGTAATTACAGCAATGTGCTTCCACATGTCATTCTTGCTGTTCTTATTAAGAAACAATGTATTATTTTATTTTGTCCCAGCTGGATGGCATATTATACAGCTATCCTTCGGTACAATAGTCAGAATGTTTTTGATCAACATTTAGCTTTCCTCCATTTTTTTCCCTTTTTCTTTCCAAGGTAAATAAACCCCATCTCTTGGGCCGGTGAGATGGCTCAGTGATCTAAAGCTTGGGAAAGTTTAGGCCATCACTAGGACTGTGGTTCAATCCCTGGCCCCACATGCTGCACCAGCTCCACCCCCAGGGCAGGGTGAGCCGTCCATAACACAAATAAATAAATAAATAAATAAATAAATAAATAAATAAACAAACAAACAAACAAACAAGGTTTTAAAAATCAGATAAAGTATCTTTTAAAACATAAAATAAATAAACGTCATCTCAGCCTTCATATTGTTAGTAAATATTTAGCTCTAAAAATACATTTCGAGGAATGTCTTTATAACTTAATTCCTGATGAACCAACCTATCACTGGTTTTAAAGTTAAGGCTTGTTTGAACTCCATTTTAGCACTAAGAAATCTAGGCATAAAATAATATTATCTTCTTGAACACTTTTTCATCAGTTCTATGGAATAACTGTTCCTACCTCTAAGCAGAAGGGTAGGGATTAAAGCAGCAACATGTCTAAAGTCACTAACAGTCACTGGCAGCGCTTTACATATTTCAACTTAACTGTAAGAGTTTAAGAGACATGGGCTTCTATTCTCTCCCTGGAAAGAAGCTGACCAGGCAGGGTCTTCCATTGCAATCTTTCAGCCCCGAGATCAAATGCAGGGAAGCTAGGCCACAGTCCACAGAAATCCAGGTAGACAGTTGAGAACAGGGCCATTTAAGATGGTAGACACATCAACCCTTCGTAGAGTAATTTGTTAGTTATGGTGCACACTTAAAAAAGACTCGACTCTTCCCTATCTTTTTTTTTTTTTCTTTGTCTTTTGAGACAGGGTCTCACTATGCAGTTCAGGCTGACCTTGAGCTCACTTTTGTAGCCCAGGCTGGTCGCGAACTCACACTGATCCTCCTGCCTCAGCCTTCCGAGTGTTGGGATTACAGGCGTGAGCCACCACACCCAGCAATCTTTTACAGATAATTCATAGAAAAATAAGATAACCTGAGCTATAACATCCTATAACTCAGTAGTATCCCAAATTTTCTCTTTAAGGAGATTATGGAGATACAGAGGAAAGGGATCAATGATGCACAGCGTGTCCAAGGAGAGTCACCTAGAGAGAAAACATTCTCTTAAGCTTTCAAGAGAGCAAACTGGTCAAGCAATGGTGTAGCTCATTCAAACAGCTAACCCTGCTGTACAAAGCACTGTACGTGGTTTCAAGGTGAGATCTGACTGACTTTTTGAGATAAAAAAATTACATGTTTTGCTATACAAGGCTTGCTTTAGCTTGGAATTAACCATCCAGCAGAAAAGTTCAACTATGAGGTGAAAAAGCAAAGCTAGATTAGTATGCTTAGATGTAAAAGGCTTAAGTCAACAGCTTCCCACATTGCCAGTTTTGCCAATAACCACTACTATTATGGAATATTGGACTATGTATACAATTACTTTTTCTTAGTTCAATGAGAAGACATTTTTGTACCAATAGTGATTAGAAAAATTATCATGTATGCATCTTGTACTCTGAATAACTACTGTGAAGACAATAATATGCATCATATTAATTATTGTGGCTGTACTAGTAATGTGTTTTTAAACTGTCCCATTGCTATTTTTTATTAAAAGTAAAGAAATACATTTTAAAAAGAAAAGTTCTGACTACCCACAACTTTTTTGTTTAAGGCGTAATAAAATGAAATAAATATGGACCCAACTACTAATAATTTTAAAAATACTTATTATCATTTTTGAGTTTTATATATTGAAAATATGAGTACTCAAGTAGACTACTTATAATTAAAGACTATAAGGAATATTTTGCAAGGCGGCATCAGCTGATAGCCAGCTTTGATAGATACTGGAAAGTGCTTAAGTCTTATAGGAATTTGCATTTGTTATCATTTATAAAAAAATAGTGCAACCTCAAATTTGTATTTTATAATGATGATACAGCAACTTCATATGAACTAAATATTTTGATAATATAATGATTACTATCCTATTTGGTTAATTAGCTCTCAAACTGATTTTATCAATAATCAACAAAAAGAAACATTTTATATGGCAATCCCGTATACATAAGTACTTACACATACATATTGACATACTTATATATGGGCAGAGATATAGCTCAGTGGTAGAATTATTGTCCAGTATGTGCAAGGTTATGAGTTTGATCCATATGGTCGTGGTATGACTTGCTTGCACTTACAATAAGTGCTTAGAGTTTGTGAAAATTTATATTCATTGTAATATTTATTAGAAGGACAGTGCAAGAAACATCAAAAATTCTATATGCAAAATATTTTGCTATAATGTTGACTTTTTTAGTACAGAACACACTTCTGCTTTGTTCAGCTCTAGCCATTCCACTCCATTCTACTCTATTCTAGCTAAGAAAAAATATTGAATCTTGCCTATTTTATCAGCTCCATGCTACACTTTTGGATAATGATCTGTATTTAGAGCACCCTCATGTAGTACATGCTTGAACAAGTCTTTCTTCATAAAAAATAGCAATAAAGAAGATGTATAGTTTTGGTGTTCCTCTCTGTATAGAAAGATATCCGGGCTCAGAAGTACAAAAGAGAAAATAATGAAACAGTAAGAAAAAACAAATCGTCAAGTCCTTTTACAGACTTGATAGGAACAAGGAATAGAAAATTGAATGAGATTGTATTATTATGCACCTAAATGATCAGAGACCAGTGACTCTATAAACAATGCTAGAAATATTGGAAAGGTTAATAGTTTGAAGTTATGGTGTGGTCCTTCACTTTTAACTTCAGATTAAAATTTTTCATTCATTCATATCTTTTAAAAAGCCTATTAAATAGGAGTAAGACATTTCACTTGACATGCGGATGAGAGAAAGTGTATACAAAATCATAAAACTGTTTTCATGCTTAATGGAAAATATTTAATATTTATATCCTCACTAATTTTAGAAACACTGCAAAGATAGCCCATAGCATCACTTCTTTTTTATTTTGGGGAAATATTTATTCACATAATTTGCTTAGTACATTGCTTTCTACACATGATGAAATTAAAAATCTATATAACATTTTCAATTAGGGTAACATCAATAAATTTTTAATTAAAAAAATTCTTATATTTCCTTGAAGAAATCATGTATTAAATGCTAACTTAATTAAATTAAAGATGCACATTGCTATAAATCTGGGATCCCAATTAAATTCTTTTAAAAGTATATCAAATGTTCCTCTAATTATTCCAAATTCCATTTCAGAAATATTTATTTGACCTCTTTCATAAGTTACTAAATTTACAACTTGCTAAACATTTTACCCAAATGTAGAAACTGAAAAGCTCAGCAAAATAATTACATATATGAAAAGATCAAACAAAAAATACCTGTTAAAAGAAAGTCATTATTACTGACAGCACATAAAATTGGTAACAATATTTAAAAGTTGCATAGCTGCAAGATGATTTGCTACTGACTGCTGAACAGTTTTATTTAGAAGGAAAACAATCTATTTCCTAAATTGCAATTCTAAAATTACTTAAAATGTGATTATGTAACTTGATTTGCTCTTTTGACAGCATTCTGGTAATACTAAACATTTAATATAAAACTATCAACATATTTTAGCTTTCCTACATAGATACCTATGTTACAAACTTGTTAAGAAAAGAATGGAAGGACTTGAGATCATAGTCTGCATTCAGAGAATGTTTTACTGCTTGATTACATTTTTTTGGTTTTCACATTTAAGACTATAGTCTATACGAAGTAAATTATGTTGTTTTTAATTTAATAACAGATGAATGTTGAGGCAAATAGATCCCAAATTAAAACAAACAAACAAATAACAAACTAAAACACAAAAAAAGAGAATAAATCAAAGCATAGCTAGTTGTGCAGCTCTAGAAAACTGAATGAAAAGTAAATATTTTTTCAGTCAGTTAACTTTGATATATGAATATAAAATATGGGTCAGTATTATACCTATTTGGATGATTACTGAGAAAATGCTAATATGAAGCATTTTCAAAGTTCCTGTGTGTCCCTTATACGCAAGTTTGGTACACTGAGTTTCTTGGTTACTGTCCTCTCTTCAGCAGTGCTATTTACTTCTCTTCAACATTGTAATGGAAGTTGTAGGTAGTGAATGGAAAAGACATAAAGTAGAAAACAAACCAGAATATATACTGAGAAATAAAAATAAAATTGTCTTTGCACACAGATGGCATAATGCTAAAGAACCAATAGTAGGAAGGAAATAATCCTGGAAATGTCAGCGAGTATAGCAAGATTGCCCAATACAAGACGACATTACAAAAGTCAATAATTTTTCCACATAACAACAATAAATAAGCAGAACTTGAAAAAATGTGATAATGTTTACACTCACACACAAAAATTAAATGCCTAGGTATAAATCTAACAAAATCTTTGTAAGATCTATAGAAAGAATCCTACCAAACATTGATGGAAGATATCAAAGAAAAACTAAGTAGATGAGGAGATATTTCATATTTATGACTATGAACTACCACTATTATCAAGATGCCAGTTCTTTTCAAATTGATCTGAGGATCAGTCATTTCTAATATAAATTCTAGCAACTTATTTTGTGGTGATTTACAAACTAATTTTGAAGTTGATGGGGACCAGAAAAGAGTGCAGATTAGACAATATGATATTGAAACAAAGTTGAAGAATGATACTGACTTGAGGACTTATAAATATACGGTAAGTGAGGCAGTGTGGTACTGGTGAAAGGACAGAGAAATAGAACAGCAAAACCATAATATAGAGACCAGAAAAAGAAACATAAATGTGTGTCTGACCTTTGACATTAAAGCAAAGGCAAGAGAGTGGAACATTTTAACAAACTGTGCTGTCACTAGACATGAACACATAAAAAATAAAGCTAAAAACAGAACTTATACTCTTCATAAAAATTAGCTGAAAGTATATCATAGATCTGAATTCCAAATATAGAACTTTAAAATTCCTAATTACTGTAGTAACCTAACTGATGAGTGAATGGTTATGGGATTAGAAAAACATACTTCTAGGAGAGACTGGGCAGGTCGGGGAGGCATGACCTCATGTATTATACATAGCTCTCATTCTTTCCACACTGGCACTGCTCTCTTCTGCTTCCCAGCTGCCACCAACTAAACTATTTTCTTATTACTTCTGCTGTAGTGTTTCTGCTTTAGAACCAACCCACCATGGGCCAAATACCCTGATACTACAAGCCATTAAGTCTCTCCTCCTTAAATTGTGAGTGATAGGTATCATACTTCAGGAGCAACCAATCTGACTAACACAATAATACAGGAGGAAATCTAGACGACCTTGAGTGTGATAATGACATCTCAGATGCAATACTAAAAGTATCATTCATGTAAGGAATGGAAAATTGAACATCATTAAAATTTAAAACATACTCTATTAAAGGCAATGTCAAGAGGATGAGAATGTAGGACAGGAACTGAGAAAATATATTTGCAGAAGATATCTCTGTATATTAACCAAAGTATATAAAGAACTCTTACAAAACAACAATAAGAGAACACACATCCTAGTTTTAAAAGATGGATCAAGGTCATGGAGAGACAATTCACCTAAGAGACATACAGATGGCAAATAAGTATATGAGACATTCAGTATTTTCATGTTATCAGAGCCATAAAAATGAATATAATAATGTGATATCAGGACACACCTATGATAACAGGCAAAATGTGGAATATTTACAACACCAAATCCTGGCAAAGATGTCAAACAACAGTTGTTCTTATTTATAGGCAGTGGAATGCAAATTGTATAACTACTTGAGAGATACTCTGGCTGTTTCTTACAAAGGTAAACATACTCTTTTCATAGAATGTAGCAGTTGCATACCTTGGTATTTACCCAAAGATCTTGAATGTCACACACACACACACACACACACACACAGTCACACACTGCTTCTCATGAAAGTTTTAATCATAATTGCCAAAATTTGGAAATAACCTTTTTTGTAAGTGAACGAACATGGCCTATTCACACATTCAGATATTACCTAGTTCTAAAAAGAGATAATCTATCAAGCCATGAAAGGATTTAGAGGGCATTTAAATACATATCATTAATTAGGGGGAAAAAAAAAGGCCAGGGAGATGGCTCAGTAGAATAAGCGCTTGTCTGGCAAGTGCAAGGTCCTCAGTTCAATCCCTGGTACCAGAGTAAATCAGAAAAAAATAATCTAAACAGGCTACATACTGTATAATTCCAAATACATTGCCTTCTGGACAAAGAAAAGCTACAGAATCTGTGAAAGACCAGTATTGGTGGGAGTTTTGAGGAGACACAGATAAATTTTGATTAGTGTGCTATGTATAATGCCTGTTTGATAGGTTTTGGTTATGTCTCTCTGTTTCTCTTTGATTTGGTAATGCATTCTTACTCCATTGCCATGTCCCAGCTTTGTGATATCATCAATCTTTTATTAAGTGAGGGGCCATGACTTAAGCAAGTCTAACTTTATTCTCCCTTACAAGGACTTGGAATCTTGAAGTAAGATGTGAAGATTGAAATCTGGTAGAGGTGCTCAAGAGGTAGAAAACTGCTTACCACATACTATTACTTGAGCTCCTCATTTATGTCTTACCCTGATTCTATACCTTGCCTTCTGCTCTGCAAAGGCAGACAATATCACTGTAATTCACAAACTTTCTGTTTAAATCCATCTTCAAGAGGTTGCTTGCCAAGTAGCAATCCCTTAGCAATTATTTTGCATGATTACTACGGTCAAGGGAATTGCTAGTTATTGTGGAAGTATACGTGATGATCACCTTATATGGTCCTGCGGTAGGTATAAGGAAACAAGAAGGCTTAACCAGAGGGATCTTTGACTTTACTATAGTATCATATATACTATAGTATACATAGAATAAATGCTCCATCACTGTTTGAATTAAAAACATGAAATTATATATTTTTTCAGTAAATCTCAAATTTGGTGCAATTTCACTGATCTTTTTTATGCAACTGCTGTACTCCCAAGATTCGTATGTTGGAACCTAATATGGTTGTATAAGATGTGAGCCTTTGGGAGATAAGTCAGGAAAGGTTTACCCTCATAATGGCATTGAAGCAATTAGTTTACCACTGTGAGTTTGTTTAGGACACAAAAATACAATACTATCTTTAAAGGAAAGAGCAAAACCCCACCAACAGTAGAACTGCCTATGTATTATCTCGGGCTTTCTAGCATCTAGAACTGTAAGCAATAAATTTATGTGCATAGCTAACTATTCAGTGAAAGGTATTTTTATATGTCTTAATGAGCCAATAAAACAACCTTTTAAGATTTGTTGCCTAAGTGAGCAAGCATAATGAGGAACAGAATCCAACTCTGCCAAAGTTGGGAAATTTCACCTCTTTTTCACTTTTATCATTGAGTTATATTACCATCCCCTGTGAGCAATACAGATGCATTCTTTCTTGCCCAGGACTACAAAATAATAAACAACTTTGCTTTCTTTGAGTGCCAGGGTCAGTAACATGGAAAACTGGTGCAAAATCTCAGGAGGAAATGCTGATTTGACCCCTCTCCATGAAATGTTGACACGACAGCTTTGTGTTTTTAGAATCTGACACTCAGAGTGTTATCAGGGTAAAAGAGCTCTTCTGGAGTTAAAAACCATGCCAGAAGTTCTTTGATGAGAGCCAACATAGGCTCTGAGAACTGGAAATGTTTACTGGGCCTACGCATATTTGGAGCACTATGACAATACATTTTTTGCCCATAACCCTCATAGTCTTTGCTTCTGGGCCTAAAATAACATATTGTTCCTTTTGTCTCCTAAAGTTGGAGCACTGGGGAAACTGTATATTTATGGAAAACATATTAAGAGAGACTTCAGAGTACAATATTGCCAAATCTGCTACTTCAGCATAGTTCAAATGGAGCAAAATACTATCCTTAACCCGAACAACAAACAAAAACTGTCAGGCTTCATTCTATTGTACTTAAAGTTATGAATTTTTGAAGCGTTAACAAATGATAAAATGCTCAAAGGAAGATTTAAGTAATTTGGGATGTATTTTAATGTGAATAAAGTTATCCCAATATTTTGACTTTCGGAACACCTGATACCTTACAACAAAGAGATGAATAACAGAATGCATTCAGTTTGAATTGCTTTTGACTATCAACTGGAAAAATCATGTAACCTCTAAGTTTGAATCTTTATCTCTAAAATAAATAGAAATAGTAATTTCTAAATAGGATTATTTTGAGAAGTAAATGGAATAATACATATGAAAATATTTTGTCCTCTGTAAAACACTCCATAATTATGACAATGAGATGCTAATCAAAGAAAATTCAAAACTTAATTTTAGAGACAGAGATATCTTCACAAATAGGAGACAAAAATCAATCTGAACTGAAGTCTTCAAATTTATCTACAGAGGCTGTGTTTGTTAAGAAACCCCCTTGCCTCTTTTCCCTTTTTCTGCCAAAGATGGAATGTTCTACCATTTGGCCTTTTTGAATATGTGTGCAGTCTCACAGCTGGATTCTTAAGTATAGCCAAAGAGAACAGTAGGTAGGAAAACTTAGAGCACTTCCACGTGCGCAGCAGGGATATGTTCTTTAAGCATAGCAGCTTCTGTCTCTGGATAGAAGGGGAAACAGAGTGTAGTGAACCCTTTTGCTCCTTGTGTTGGTCCAAGAAGTCAACATTTATAATCACAAATGCATGGTATTGAAATCCTACCAAGCTAATTCCAAGCTACCACTCCCAGTGCAACCCATGGTGAAAGTAAGGATGCTAAAACATATTTATAATTATTGGGGAGCCAAAGTGTCCTAAGTCCAGCCACAAAGATGGCTTTCTGGAACAAAGAGAGTGGCATAGGCCTGCATCAGGATTTTATTCAGCAGAGGAGGAGTGGTTTGAGGAAGAATGACTGAGAATTGTGGAAAATAGGCAAGCACTGTGAGTTAAGCTAGGTAGATGGCCTACATTTACCTCTGCCATATGCAGAGAAACTAATTTGCATTATGCTATTAAGATAGTATCTAATGTTTCAGGGGTCTGGTGCTGAAGTCATAGCCTCTATCTCAAAGCTTGATCCCAGCCAGCAGCACAGAGCACTCTGTTCATCCTGATTGACCGGGCTCACTTTGAAGAGCACTAGGTGTGGGTTATGAGAGAAACCCACATGTCACCCTCAGAGAATACCATTAGCACCTCAGCTAGACCAACATACATTGGTTAAGGCCAGCTGAAAGGTTAAAGAGAAGCCCTAGCCAGCTCTGTACATGTCAATGTAAAGAAATAAAGTCTGGCTCAGCCAAAATGGAGAAAACTGCTCTTCTTTCAAAGAGAGCTGCTCAGGTGGTCCTCTACCCAGGGAACACGAGTCTTAAGTCTATAGTGAAAATGAAGTGAGTCATGGTTTTGCAGCTTCTTAACTATATTGTAATTCTATTTATTTTCATCTATTACAGATACTTAAAATGACAATTTGGTCCTTTTTCTCAGGCAGATGACAAAAGACAAAGTGAATGAGCTTTCTTGAGATGTGATTTGAGACCAAGCTATGTAATTTTCACTTTTCCTTTCCAGGTCTAACAAATGAAATCTAGTCTCTCTCAATTTCCAAAGAGCGTTTGTATAATCTTGGCAGTGGCACAACCTCCATATGTACCAGATAACAGCAGTTGTTAATAGTTTCAGTTCTTCCACTATAGGTCACATGTGTCCTCTTTAAGCCTTGAAAGTTTCTCTTATGCTCATATCTTCAATTAGCTCGAACAATGCAAGATGTAATGCATTGGCTTTTTTTTTTTATTGGGCAAAATAGTCTCATTAAAAAAAAAAAAAAGGCTGAGCATTGGAGTGAGAGGTAGAGTGATTTTTCTAACATTCAGGGAGCCTTATGTCTGATGCCCAATACAGGGAGAAGATATCGAGCCAGAAAAAAATTCATTTGTGCAATAAAACTCTTTAAATCTTTTTTGCATTTGCTCTCCTTGAAATTACTAAAATTTAAGTGTGTAGAGATTTATTAAACCTAATTGCAGAGTTCAAAGCTCTCTAGCAAGTGAAGACTATTTTTAGAAATGTCTACTTCCAAATTCAAGGTCATCCTGGGAAATTGAGCAAGATCTGTTTCAAGATAAAAATTGTAAATAAGAACTAGAGATTAGCTCAGTGCTAGAGAGATTCCCTAACAAGTGTAAACTCTAGGGTTCAGTGCCACCTCTCAAAAAAGTTTCCCTCACTCAAACATTTAGAACATACAATAATTAGATTTTCTCCTGGATTTAAATTTTGTAAAGACATATTATAAACTTTGATATTATCCACATCTACTTTTAAGAATATTTTATTCAAATTAAAAATTGGTAAGTTCAATACCAAGATTATTAGTTTATTGCTTAGAGAGAGTGCATATAGTCTCACCATGTCAAATATTTAAATGTTTTTGGTGCATTTTTCTTCTGTGCATATTATTTTTCAAAACGCTATGTATTATGTATGCTATTAATATTTTTTACGTGGCATGTTCTAATAATTTCCTATTAGGTAAGTTTTATAAAATATAGTCTTAATGAATGTTTATTAAGTAATAAGTTATATTAGTATAAAATGGTCATTCCTTACAACTATGTTTATACAAATGCACAAATTATTTATAATTTTTAATTATAAATCTAATTATTTATACCTAATTTTATATAAGGTTTATAGCTATATTAATATATTAACATGTGATTGAAAATTATATCCAGAAGTGCATTTTTATTCCTTTAGATAATATTATGGCTTTTTCTATATATCCAAGTCTATCTATACCTTTTTTTATTAGGCTGTATGTATTTTCCTCTTAGAAATATTAGACTAAATCCTTAGAAGTTCTTGACAGTTGTATCATAGCAAATTTTAAATCCTACTGCATTTTATACCAGTTTTTTTTTTTTTAATTGAGAAAGTATTGCTTGTGTCACCAGGATGCCCATCAACTAAAGAATGCGTAAGGAAGATGTGGTATTTTTACACAACGGAATATTATTCAACTATAAAGCAAGATAAATTTGAGTCTCATTGGTAAATCAATGCAACTAGACAACATACTCAAGTGAAATAAGTCAGATACATATGTGCAAACATCATATTGTCTCTTCAGTCTAAGAACCTGAAAGAAAAAAAAATGTAATCTGCAGGGTACAATAGACATTATTAAAAAGGAAGGAACTTATTCAAAAGGAAAGAGTTATTGCATTGAGGAAAAGGACAGGACAGGAAAGGAAGTAGGGGAACGAGATTTATCTATGTATGTAAATAGAATGGTTTGGAAACTATATTGTGCATTTCTGCTAAACTTTGGAAAGGATCAGCGAATGCCTTAATTTGTTTCAACTCCTTTCAATTGTTTCTTCTTTTTTCTCTTCTTAATTTCTTATACATTTCTTTCTTCTTCCAATTTTATATGTATATATCTGGTAATATGAATAGCTGACTGGAAGACACTATATATTGCAACAAAACTATGAAATTCATATTACATTTTTAAATGGAAATCTGCATCACCTGTATTTTTGTTTCAATTATTTGTTTTCTCTTTAAAAAATAAAGTATTTCTCAGGGTCCGGCAGGATGGCTCAGTGGTCTAAAGCGCCTGCTTAGGAAAGCTTAGGCAGCTGCAGGGACCGCGGTTCGATCCCCGGCACCACATGCTGTGCCAGCCCTGCTCTCGGGGCGGGCTGAGAGAATAAACAAAAGTTCTGAAACAAGAAAGAAAAATAAAATAAAATAAAGTGATTAAAAAATAATTTCTTATGTTATTTTAAAGAGGCAGAAAAGCAATAAAAATGATTTGAAATTTTAAAATGAGATGATATGAAACTAACAATGGTTATTATACTGCATATTATTATCTTCAAAGTATTGCTCAGATTACCAGATATGTATTCACAGGTATGTAACACTGATCAAACAATATAAGCACTAACTGTTCATTTCACAAAAGTAATACAAGTGAAGAGCAAAATTATCCTATCTTTTCTATGTATACGTATATTTATACAATGGAAGTAGTACTACTGGGGTACTCAGATATGAAAAGATCATCATCTTGAGGCTTTTTAAAAAATTTTATTTATTTATTTATTTATTGTTTCACAACCTTTGTCTGTTTATTCACTCATTTTTATGGCCAGCTCAGCCAGCCCCGAGGGCAGGGCTGGCGCAGCATGTGGTGCCGGGGATCAAACCGTGCTCCCTGAAGCCACCCAAGCTTTCCCAAGCAGGCGCTTTAGACCACTGAGCATCCCGCTGGGCCCCATCTTGAGGCTTTTATAGGTAAATGGGTGCAACTTGAAACCATGCTCATAAGTGAAATGAATCAGAACCATATGCATAAGCATCATATTGTCTCCATAGTGTGAGAAATTAAAAGTAAATGTGATATAAAATATTACATCGGTTTTTGAAGTCATTGATATTTTGAACTACTTTTGATTATTATTAAAATATATTACTCAACATTGTTTCTGTGCTCTTCCAAATAGATTAAATGCAAGGATGGCAAGATAGCTCAGCAGACTAAGCACCTGCTTTGACAAGCACAGGAATCAGTGTTTGGTCCCCAATCCCACCTACCATGTCAACCTGACCCCAGGTGCACTGAGCCAGATCTAGTCTGGGTGTAGTGGTGCATGTAATCCCAGCACTGGTGAGGCTGAAAACAGGAGGATCACTATAAGTCTGAGCTGTGTAGTGAGACTCTATAAAAAATACATAAAAATGAAAAAAAAAATAAAAATGCAAAGTAAATCTACTAAACACAAGGATCCTCCATAATGCTCTGAAAATCCAGAAGTAGGGTCTATTATTAGCCCAATTTGGCAGACTAACAGTGCAGTTTAGAGAATTAACAGGTCTAAAGTCATAGCTAGAAAGAGTTGAATGAGGATCTGAACCCAAACAACCTGATTCTAGGACCCTCAGTCTTAACTACCACTACCTCTCAAATAAAACAGGAGCTAATGTCATGGAAAAGCAATTTTAGGAAGAAATCCATTCATAGAGTGTTCAGAAATTTCATTCAACATGGCCTCTTGGCTTAACAATGGATAATGGAGCTGAGAACTATATGAGAATTGAGAAATAAAAAGTTTGCCAACCAGGATTTCATCCACTGCCCTGTAAAGACCATGAAAAAAGAAT
>PVJA010013526.1:24679-49464 GCA_004027025.1 Myocastor coypus
TTCCATAAACCCATCTCTTTGACTGCATTCTATGTATGTCTACATGGAATGTTTTTCACTTTTCTTCCAGCAGGAAGTTAATCTTAGTGGTTTCTCAACAGTGCTATGGTTAGTTTTCAACCAATAGTCGTTTATTGGAGCACTTCTGTATGCTAGGTCTTCTGTCCTGTGCTGAGGTATAATGACAGAAAAAAGAGACATTCTTTTTTCATGGTCTTTACAGGGCAGTGGATGAAATCCTGGTTGGCAAACTTTTTATTTCTCAATTCTCATATAGTTCTCAGCTCCATTATCCATTGTTAAGCCAAGAGGCCATGTTGAATGAAATTTCTGAACACTCTATGAATGGATTTCTTCCTAAAATTGCTTTTCCATGACATTAGCTCCTGTTTTATTTGAGAGGTAGTGGTAGTTAAGACTGAGGGTCCTAGAATCAGGTTGTTTGGGTTCAGATCCTCATTCAACTCTTTCTAGCTATGACTTTAGACCTGTTAATTCTCTAAACTGCACTGTTAGTCTGCCAAATTGGGCTAATAATAGACCCTACTTCTGGATTTTCAGAGCATTATGGAGGATCCTTGTGTTTAGTAGATTTACTTTGCATTTTTATTTTTTTTTTCATTTTTATGTATTTTTTATAGAGTCTCACTACACAGCTCAGACTTATAGTGATCCTCCTGTTTTCAGCCTCACCAGTGCTGGGATTACATGCACCACTACACCCAGACTAGATCTGGCTCAGTGCACCTGGGGTCAGGTTGACATGGTAGGTGGGATTGGGGACCAAACACTGATTCCTGTGCTTGTCAAAGCAGGTGCTTAGTCTGCTGAGCTATCTTGCCATCCTTGCATTTAATCTATTTGGAAGAGCACAGAAACAATGTTGAGTAATATATTTTAATAATAATCAAAAGTAGTTCAAAATATCAATGACTTCAAAAACCGATGTAATATTTTATATCACATTTACTTTTAATTTCTCACACTATGGAGACAATATGATGCTTATGCATATGGTTCTGATTCATTTCACTTATGAGCATGGTTTCAAGTTGCACCCATTTACCTATAAAAGCCTCAAGATGGGGCCCAGCGGGATGCTCAGTGGTCTAAAGCGCCTGCTTGGGAAAGCTTGGGTGGCTTCAGGGAGCACGGTTTGATCCCCGGCACCACATGCTGCGCCAGCCCTGCCCTCGGGGCTGGCTGAGCTGGCCATAAAAATGAGTGAATAAACAGACAAAGGTTGTGAAACAATAAATAAATAAATAAATAAAATTTTTTAAAAAGCCTCAAGATGATGATCTTTTCATATCTGAGTACCCCAGTAGTACTACTTCCATTGTATAAATATACGTATACATAGAAAAGATAGGATAATTTTGCTCTTCACTTGTATTACTTTTGTGAAATGAACAGTTAGTGCTTATATTGTTTGATCAGTGTTACATACCTGTGAATACATATCTGGTAATCTGAGCAATACTTTGAAGATAATAATATGCAGTATAATAACCATTGTTAGTTTCATATCATCTCATTTTAAAATTTCAAATCATTTTTATTGCTTTTCTGCCTCTTTAAAATAACATAAGAAATTATTTTTTAATCACTTTATTTTATTTTATTTTTCTTTCTTGTTTCAGAACTTTTGTTTATTCTCTCAGCCCGCCCCGAGAGCAGGGCTGGCACAGCATGTGGTGCCGGGGATCGAACCGCGGTCCCTGCAGCTGCCTAAGCTTTCCTAAGCAGGCGCTTTAGACCACTGAGCCATCCTGCCGGACCCTGAGAAATACTTTATTTTTTAAAGAGAAAACAAATAATTGAAACAAAAATACAGGTGATGCAGATTTCCATTTAAAAATGTAATATGAATTTCATAGTTTTGTTGCAATATATAGTGTCTTCCAGTCAGCTATTCATATTACCAGATATATACATATAAAATTGGAAGAAGAAAGAAATGTATAAGAAATTAAGAAGAGAAAAAAGAAGAAACAATTGAAAGGAGTTGAAACAAATTAAGGCATTCGCTGATCCTTTCCAAAGTTTAGCAGAAATGCACAATATAGTTTCCAAACCATTCTATTTACATACATAGATAAATCTCGTTCCCCTACTTCCTTTCCTGTCCTGTCCTTTTCCTCAATGCAATAACTCTTTCCTTTTGAATAAGTTCCTTCCTTTTTAATAATGTCTATTGTACCCTGCAGATTACATTTTTTTTTCTTTCAGGTTCTTAGACTGAAGAGACAATATGATGTTTGCACATATGTATCTGACTTATTTCACTTGAGTATGTTGTCTAGTTGCATTGATTTACCAATGAGACTCAAATTTATCTTGCTTTATAGTTGAATAATATTCCGTTGTGTAAAAATACCACATCTTCCTTACGCATTCTTTAGTTGATGGGCATCCTGGTGACACAAGCAATACTTTCTCAATTAAAAAAAAAAAAACTGGTATAAAATGCAGTAGGATTTAAAATTTGCTATGATACAACTGTCAAGAACTTCTAAGGATTTAGTCTAATATTTCTAAGAGGAAAATACATACAGCCTAATAAAAAAAGGTATAGATAGACTTGGATATATAGAAAAAGCCATAATATTATCTAAAGGAATAAAAATGCACTTCTGGATATAATTTTCAATCACATGTTAATATATTAATATAGCTATAAACCTTATATAAAATTAGGTATAAATAATTAGATTTATAATTAAAAATTATAAATAATTTGTGCATTTGTATAAACATAGTTGTAAGGAATGACCATTTTATACTAATATAACTTATTACTTAATAAACATTCATTAAGACTATATTTTATAAAACTTACCTAATAGGAAATTATTAGAACATGCCACGTAAAAAATATTAATAGCATACATAATACATAGCGTTTTGAAAAATAATATGCACAGAAGAAAAATGCACCAAAAACATTTAAATATTTGACATGGTGAGACTATATGCACTCTCTCTAAGCAATAAACTAATAATCTTGGTATTGAACTTACCAATTTTTAATTTGAATAAAATATTCTTAAAAGTAGATGTGGATAATATCAAAGTTTATAATATGTCTTTACAAAATTTAAATCCAGGAGAAAATCTAATTATTGTATGTTCTAAATGTTTGAGTGAGGGAAACTTTTTTGAGAGGTGGCACTGAACCCTAGAGTTTACACTTGTTAGGGAATCTCTCTAGCACTGAGCTAATCTCTAGTTCTTATTTACAATTTTTATCTTGAAACAGATCTTGCTCAATTTCCCAGGATGACCTTGAATTTGGAAGTAGACATTTCTAAAAATAGTCTTCACTTGCTAGAGAGCTTTGAACTCTGCAATTAGGTTTAATAAATCTCTACACACTTAAATTTTAGTAATTTCAAGGAGAGCAAATGCAAAAAAGATTTAAAGAGTTTTATTGCACAAATGAATTTTTTTCTGGCTCGATATCTTCTCCCTGTATTGGGCATCAGACATAAGGCTCCCTGAATGTTAGAAAAATCACTCTACCTCTCACTCCAATGCTCAGCCTTTTTTTTTTTTTTAATGAGACTATTTTGCCCAATAAAAAAAAAAAGCCAATGCATTACATCTTGCATTGTTCGAGCTAATTGAAGATATGAGCATAAGAGAAACTTTCAAGGCTTAAAGAGGACACATGTGACCTATAGTGGAAGAACTGAAACTATTAACAACTGCTGTTATCTGGTACATATGGAGGTTGTGCCACTGCCAAGATTATACAAACGCTCTTTGGAAATTGAGAGAGACTAGATTTCATTTGTTAGACCTGGAAAGGAAAAGTGAAAATTACATAGCTTGGTCTCAAATCACATCTCAAGAAAGCTCATTCACTTTGTCTTTTGTCATCTGCCTGAGAAAAAGGACCAAATTGTCATTTTAAGTATCTGTAATAGATGAAAATAAATAGAATTACAATATAGTTAAGAAGCTGCAAAACCATGACTCACTTCATTTTCACTATAGACTTAAGACTCGTGTTCCCTGGGTAGAGGACCACCTGAGCAGCTCTCTTTGAAAGAAGAGCAGTTTTCTCCATTTTGGCTGAGCCAGACTTTATTTCTTTACATTGACATGTACAGAGCTGGCTAGGGCTTCTCTTTAACCTTTCAGCTGGCCTTAACCAATGTATGTTGGTCTAGCTGAGGTGCTAATGGTATTCTCTGAGGGTGACATGTGGGTTTCTCTCATAACCCACACCTAGTGCTCTTCAAAGTGAGCCCGGTCAATCAGGATGAACAGAGTGCTCTGTGCTGCTGGCTGGGATCAAGCTTTGAGATAGAGGCTATGACTTCAGCACCAGACCCCTGAAACATTAGATACTATCTTAATAGCATAATGCAAATTAGTTTCTCTGCATATGGCAGAGGTAAATGTAGGCCATCTACCTAGCTTAACTCACAGTGCTTGCCTATTTTCCACAATTCTCAGTCATTCTTCCTCAAACCACTCCTCCTCTGCTGAATAAAATCCTGATGCAGGCCTATGCCACTCTCTTTGTTCCAGAAAGCCATCTTTGTGGCTGGACTTAGGACACTTTGGCTCCCCAATAATTATAAATATGTTTTAGCATCCTTACTTTCACCATGGGTTGCACTGGGAGTGGTAGCTTGGAATTAGCTTGGTAGGATTTCAATACCATGCATTTGTGATTATAAATGTTGACTTCTTGGACCAACACAAGGAGCAAAAGGGTTCACTACACTCTGTTTCCCCTTCTATCCAGAGACAGAAGCTGCTATGCTTAAAGAACATATCCCTGCTGCGCACGTGGAAGTGCTCTAAGTTTTCCTACCTACTGTTCTCTTTGGCTATACTTAAGAATCCAGCTGTGAGACTGCACACATATTCAAAAAGGCCAAATGGTAGAACATTCCATCTTTGGCAGAAAAAGGGAAAAGAGGCAAGGGGGTTTCTTAACAAACACAGCCTCTGTAGATAAATTTGAAGACTTCAGTTCAGATTGATTTTTGTCTCCTATTTGTGAAGATATCTCTGTCTCTAAAATTAAGTTTTGAATTTTCTTTGATTAGCATCTCATTGTCATAATTATGGAGTGTTTTACAGAGGACAAAATATTTTCATATGTATTATTCCATTTACTTCTCAAAATAATCCTATTTAGAAATTACTATTTCTATTTATTTTAGAGATAAAGATTCAAACTTAGAGGTTACATGATTTTTCCAGTTGATAGTCAAAAGCAATTCAAACTGAATGCATTCTGTTATTCATCTCTTTGTTGTAAGGTATCAGGTGTTCCGAAAGTCAAAATATTGGGATAACTTTATTGACATTAAAATACATCCCAAATTACTTAAATCTTCCTTTGAGCATTTTATCATTTGTTAACGCTTCAAAAATTCATAACTTTAAGTACAATAGAATGAAGCCTGACAGTTTTTGTTTGTTGTTCGGGTTAAGGATAGTATTTTGCTCCATTTGAACTATGCTGAAGTAGCAGATTTGGCAATATTGTACTCTGAAGTCTCTCTTAATATGTTTTCCATAAATATACAGTTTCCCCAGTGCTCCAACTTTAGGAGACAAAAGGAACAATATGTTATTTTAGGCCCAGAAGCAAAGACTATGAGGGTTATGGGCAAAAAATGTATTGTCATAGTGCTCCAAATATGCGTAGGCCCAGTAAACATTTCCAGTTCTCAGAGCCTATGTTGGCTCTCATCAAAGAACTTCTGGCATGGTTTTTAACTCCAGAAGAGCTCTTTTACCCTGATAACACTCTGAGTGTCAGATTCTAAAAACACAAAGCTGTCGTGTCAACATTTCATGGAGAGGGGTCAAATCAGCATTTCCTCCTGAGATTTTGCACCAGTTTTCCATGTTACTGACCCTGGCACTCAAAGAAAGCAAAGTTGTTTATTATTTTGTAGTCCTGGGCAAGAAAGAATGCATCTGTATTGCTCACAGGGGATGGTAATATAACTCAATGATAAAAGTGAAAAAGAGGTGAAATTTCCCAACTTTGGCAGAGTTGGATTCTGTTCCTCATTATGCTTGCTCACTTAGGCAACAAATCTTAAAAGGTTGTTTTATTGGCTCATTAAGACATATAAAAATACCTTTCACTGAATAGTTAGCTATGCACATAAATTTATTGCTTACAGTTCTAGATGCTAGAAAGCCCGAGATAATACATAGGCAGTTCTACTGTTGGTGGGGTTTTGCTCTTTCCTTTAAAGATAGTATTGTATTTTTGTGTCCTAAACAAACTCACAGTGGTAAACTAATTGCTTCAATGCCATTATGAGGGTAAACCTTTCCTGACTTATCTCCCAAAGGCTCACATCTTATACAACCATATTAGGTTCCAACATACGAATCTTGGGAGTACAGCAGTTGCATAAAAAAGATCAGTGAAATTGCACCAAATTTGAGATTTACTGAAAAAATATATAATTTCATGTTTTTAATTCAAACAGTGATGGAGCATTTATTCTATGTATACTATAGTATATATGATACTATAGTAAAGTCAAAGATCCCTCTGGTTAAGCCTTCTTGTTTCCTTATACCTACCGCAGGACCATATAAGGTGATCATCACGTATACTTCCACAATAACTAGCAATTCCCTTGACCGTAGTAATCATGCAAAATAATTGCTAAGGGATTGCTACTTGGCAAGCAACCTCTTGAAGATGGATTTAAACAGAAAGTTTGTGAATTACAGTGATATTGTCTGCCTTTGCAGAGCAGAAGGCAAGGTATAGAATCAGGGTAAGACATAAATGAGGAGCTCAAGTAATAGTATGTGGTAAGCAGTTTTCTACCTCTTGAGCACCTCTACCAGATTTCAATCTTCACATCTTACTTCAAGATTCCAAGTCCTTGTAAGGGAGAATAAAGTTAGACTTGCTTAAGTCATGGCCCCTCACTTAATAAAAGATTGATGATATCACAAAGCTGGGACATGGCAATGGAGTAAGAATGCATTACCAAATCAAAGAGAAACAGAGAGACATAACCAAAACCTATCAAACAGGCATTATACATAGCACACTAATCAAAATTTATCTGTGTCTCCTCAAAACTCCCACCAATACTGGTCTTTCACAGATTCTGTAGCTTTTCTTTGTCCAGAAGGCAATGTATTTGGAATTATACAGTATGTAGCCTGTTTAGATTATTTTTTTCTGATTTACTCTGGTACCAGGGATTGAACTGAGGACCTTGCACTTGCCAGACAAGCGCTTATTCTACTGAGCCATCTCCCTGGCCTTTTTTTTTCCCCCTAATTAATGATATGTATTTAAATGCCCTCTAAATCCTTTCATGGCTTGATAGATTATCTCTTTTTAGAACTAGGTAATATCTGAATGTGTGAATAGGCCATGTTCGTTCACTTACAAAAAAGGTTATTTCCAAATTTTGGCAATTATGATTAAAACTTTCATGAGAAGCAGTGTGTGACTGTGTGTGTGTGTGTGTGTGTGTGTGTGACATTCAAGATCTTTGGGTAAATACCAAGGTATGCAACTGCTACATTCTATGAAAAGAGTATGTTTACCTTTGTAAGAAACAGCCAGAGTATCTCTCAAGTAGTTATACAATTTGCATTCCACTGCCTATAAATAAGAACAACTGTTGTTTGACATCTTTGCCAGGATTTGGTGTTGTAAATATTCCACATTTTGCCTGTTATCATAGGTGTGTCCTGATATCACATTATTATATTCATTTTTATGGCTCTGATAACATGAAAATACTGAATGTCTCATATACTTATTTGCCATCTGTATGTCTCTTAGGTGAATTGTCTCTCCATGACCTTGATCCATCTTTTAAAACTAGGATGTGTGTTCTCTTATTGTTGTTTTGTAAGAGTTCTTTATATACTTTGGTTAATATACAGAGATATCTTCTGCAAATATATTTTCTCAGTTCCTGTCCTACATTCTCATCCTCTTGACATTGCCTTTAATAGAGTATGTTTTAAATTTTAATGATGTTCAATTTTCCATTCCTTACATGAATGATACTTTTAGTATTGCATCTGAGATGTCATTATCACACTCAAGGTCGTCTAGATTTCCTCCTGTATTATTGTGTTAGTCAGATTGGTTGCTCCTGAAGTATGATACCTATCACTCACAATTTAAGGAGGAGAGACTTAATGGCTTGTAGTATCAGGGTATTTGGCCCATGGTGGGTTGGTTCTAAAGCAGAAACACTACAGCAGAAGTAATAAGAAAATAGTTTAGTTGGTGGCAGCTGGGAAGCAGAAGAGAGCAGTGCCAGTGTGGAAAGAATGAGAGCTATGTATAATACATGAGGTCATGCCTCCCCGACCTGCCCAGTCTCTCCTAGAAGTATGTTTTTCTAATCCCATAACCATTCACTCATCAGTTAGGTTACTACAGTAATTAGGAATTTTAAAGTTCTATATTTGGAATTCAGATCTATGATATACTTTCAGCTAATTTTTATGAAGAGTATAAGTTCTGTTTTTAGCTTTATTTTTTATGTGTTCATGTCTAGTGACAGCACAGTTTGTTAAAATGTTCCACTCTCTTGCCTTTGCTTTAATGTCAAAGGTCAGACACACATTTATGTTTCTTTTTCTGGTCTCTATATTATGGTTTTGCTGTTCTATTTCTCTGTCCTTTCACCAGTACCACACTGCCTCACTTACCGTATATTTATAAGTCCTCAAGTCAGTATCATTCTTCAACTTTGTTTCAATATCATATTGTCTAATCTGCACTCTTTTCTGGTCCCCATCAACTTCAAAATTAGTTTGTAAATCACCACAAAATAAGTTGCTAGAATTTATATTAGAAATGACTGATCCTCAGATCAATTTGAAAAGAACTGGCATCTTGATAATAGTGGTAGTTCATAGTCATAAATATGAAATATCTCCTCATCTACTTAGTTTTTCTTTGATATCTTCCATCAATGTTTGGTAGGATTCTTTCTATAGATCTTACAAAGATTTTGTTAGATTTATACCTAGGCATTTAATTTTTGTGTGTGAGTGTAAACATTATCACATTTTTTCAAGTTCTGCTTATTTATTGTTGTTATGTGGAAAAATTATTGACTTTTGTAATGTCGTCTTGTATTGGGCAATCTTGCTATACTCGCTGACATTTCCAGGATTATTTCCTTCCTACTATTGGTTCTTTAGCATTATGCCATCTGTGTGCAAAGACAATTTTATTTTTATTTCTCAGTATATATTCTGGTTTGTTTTCTACTTTATGTCTTTTCCATTCACTACCTACAACTTCCATTACAATGTTGAAGAGAAGTAAATAGCACTGCTGAAGAGAGGACAGTAACCAAGAAACTCAGTGTACCAAACTTGCGTATAAGGGACACACAGGAACTTTGAAAATGCTTCATATTAGCATTTTCTCAGTAATCATCCAAATAGGTATAATACTGACCCATATTTTATATTCATATATCAAAGTTAACTGACTGAAAAAATATTTACTTTTCATTCAGTTTTCTAGAGCTGCACAACTAGCTATGCTTTGATTTATTCTCTTTTTTTGTGTTTTAGTTTGTTATTTGTTTGTTTGTTTTAATTTGGGATCTATTTGCCTCAACATTCATCTGTTATTAAATTAAAAACAACATAATTTACTTCGTATAGACTATAGTCTTAAATGTGAAAACCAAAAAAATGTAATCAAGCAGTAAAACATTCTCTGAATGCAGACTATGATCTCAAGTCCTTCCATTCTTTTCTTAACAAGTTTGTAACATAGGTATCTATGTAGGAAAGCTAAAATATGTTGATAGTTTTATATTAAATGTTTAGTATTACCAGAATGCTGTCAAAAGAGCAAATCAAGTTACATAATCACATTTTAAGTAATTTTAGAATTGCAATTTAGGAAATAGATTGTTTTCCTTCTAAATAAAACTGTTCAGCAGTCAGTAGCAAATCATCTTGCAGCTATGCAACTTTTAAATATTGTTACCAATTTTATGTGCTGTCAGTAATAATGACTTTCTTTTAACAGGTATTTTTTGTTTGATCTTTTCATATATGTAATTATTTTGCTGAGCTTTTCAGTTTCTACATTTGGGTAAAATGTTTAGCAAGTTGTAAATTTAGTAACTTATGAAAGAGGTCAAATAAATATTTCTGAAATGGAATTTGGAATAATTAGAGGAACATTTGATATACTTTTAAAAGAATTTAATTGGGATCCCAGATTTATAGCAATGTGCATCTTTAATTTAATTAAGTTAGCATTTAATACATGATTTCTTCAAGGAAATATAAGAATTTTTTTAATTAAAAATTTATTGATGTTACCCTAATTGAAAATGTTATATAGATTTTTAATTTCATCATGTGTAGAAAGCAATGTACTAAGCAAATTATGTGAATAAATATTTCCCCAAAATAAAAAAGAAGTGATGCTATGGGCTATCTTTGCAGTGTTTCTAAAATTAGTGAGGATATAAATATTAAATATTTTCCATTAAGCATGAAAACAGTTTTATGATTTTGTATACACTTTCTCTCATCCGCATGTCAAGTGAAATGTCTTACTCCTATTTAATAGGCTTTTTAAAAGATATGAATGAATGAAAAATTTTAATCTGAAGTTAAAAGTGAAGGACCACACCATAACTTCAAACTATTAACCTTTCCAATATTTCTAGCATTGTTTATAGAGTCACTGGTCTCTGATCATTTAGGTGCATAATAATACAATCTCATTCAATTTTCTATTCCTTGTTCCTATCAAGTCTGTAAAAGGACTTGACGATTTGTTTTTTCTTACTGTTTCATTATTTTCTCTTTTGTACTTCTGAGCCCGGATATCTTTCTATACAGAGAGGAACACCAAAACTATACATCTTCTTTATTGCTATTTTTTATGAAGAAAGACTTGTTCAAGCATGTACTACATGAGGGTGCTCTAAATACAGATCATTATCCAAAAGTGTAGCATGGAGCTGATAAAATAGGCAAGATTCAATATTTTTTCTTAGCTAGAATAGAGTAGAATGGAGTGGAATGGCTAGAGCTGAACAAAGCAGAAGTGTGTTCTGTACTAAAAAAGTCAACATTATAGCAAAATATTTTGCATATAGAATTTTTGATGTTTCTTGCACTGTCCTTCTAATAAATATTACAATGAATATAAATTTTCACAAACTCTAAGCACTTATTGTAAGTGCAAGCAAGTCATACCACGACCATATGGATCAAACTCATAACCTTGCACATACTGGACAATAATTCTACCACTGAGCTATATCTCTGCCCATATATAAGTATGTCAATATGTATGTGTAAGTACTTATGTATACGGGATTGCCATATAAAATGTTTCTTTTTGTTGATTATTGATAAAATCAGTTTGAGAGCTAATTAACCAAATAGGATAGTAATCATTATATTATCAAAATATTTAGTTCATATGAAGTTGCTGTATCATCATTATAAAATACAAATTTGAGGTTGCACTATTTTTTTATAAATGATAACAAATGCAAATTCCTATAAGACTTAAGCACTTTCCAGTATCTATCAAAGCTGGCTATCAGCTGATGCCGCCTTGCAAAATATTCCTTATAGTCTTTAATTATAAGTAGTCTACTTGAGTACTCATATTTTCAATATATAAAACTCAAAAATGATAATAAGTATTTTTAAAATTATTAGTAGTTGGGTCCATATTTATTTCATTTTATTACGCCTTAAACAAAAAAGTTGTGGGTAGTCAGAACTTTTCTTTTTAAAATGTATTTCTTTACTTTTAATAAAAAATAGCAATGGGACAGTTTAAAAACACATTACTAGTACAGCCACAATAATTAATATGATGCATATTATTGTCTTCACAGTAGTTATTCAGAGTACAAGATGCATACATGATAATTTTTCTAATCACTATTGGTACAAAAATGTCTTCTCATTGAACTAAGAAAAAGTAATTGTATACATAGTCCAATATTCCATAATAGTAGTGGTTATTGGCAAAACTGGCAATGTGGGAAGCTGTTGACTTAAGCCTTTTACATCTAAGCATACTAATCTAGCTTTGCTTTTTCACCTCATAGTTGAACTTTTCTGCTGGATGGTTAATTCCAAGCTAAAGCAAGCCTTGTATAGCAAAACATGTAATTTTTTTATCTCAAAAAGTCAGTCAGATCTCACCTTGAAACCACGTACAGTGCTTTGTACAGCAGGGTTAGCTGTTTGAATGAGCTACACCATTGCTTGACCAGTTTGCTCTCTTGAAAGCTTAAGAGAATGTTTTCTCTCTAGGTGACTCTCCTTGGACACGCTGTGCATCATTGATCCCTTTCCTCTGTATCTCCATAATCTCCTTAAAGAGAAAATTTGGGATACTACTGAGTTATAGGATGTTATAGCTCAGGTTATCTTATTTTTCTATGAATTATCTGTAAAAGATTGCTGGGTGTGGTGGCTCACGCCTGTAATCCCAACACTCGGAAGGCTGAGGCAGGAGGATCAGTGTGAGTTCGCGACCAGCCTGGGCTACAAAAGTGAGCTCAAGGTCAGCCTGAACTGCATAGTGAGACCCTGTCTCAAAAGACAAAGAAAAAAAAAAAAAGATAGGGAAGAGTCGAGTCTTTTTTAAGTGTGCACCATAACTAACAAATTACTCTACGAAGGGTTGATGTGTCTACCATCTTAAATGGCCCTGTTCTCAACTGTCTACCTGGATTTCTGTGGACTGTGGCCTAGCTTCCCTGCATTTGATCTCGGGGCTGAAAGATTGCAATGGAAGACCCTGCCTGGTCAGCTTCTTTCCAGGGAGAGAATAGAAGCCCATGTCTCTTAAACTCTTACAGTTAAGTTGAAATATGTAAAGCGCTGCCAGTGACTGTTAGTGACTTTAGACATGTTGCTGCTTTAATCCCTACCCTTCTGCTTAGAGGTAGGAACAGTTATTCCATAGAACTGATGAAAAAGTGTTCAAGAAGATAATATTATTTTATGCCTAGATTTCTTAGTGCTAAAATGGAGTTCAAACAAGCCTTAACTTTAAAACCAGTGATAGGTTGGTTCATCAGGAATTAAGTTATAAAGACATTCCTCGAAATGTATTTTTAGAGCTAAATATTTACTAACAATATGAAGGCTGAGATGACGTTTATTTATTTTATGTTTTAAAAGATACTTTATCTGATTTTTAAAACCTTGTTTGTTTGTTTGTTTGTTTATTTATTTATTTATTTATTTATTTATTTATTTATTTATTTGTGTTATGGACGGCTCACCCTGCCCTGGGGGTGGAGCTGGTGCAGCATGTGGGGCCAGGGATTGAACCACAGTCCTAGTGATGGCCTAAACTTTCCCAAGCTTTAGATCACTGAGCCATCTCACCGGCCCAAGAGATGGGGTTTATTTACCTTGGAAAGAAAAAGGGAAAAAATGGAGGAAAGCTAAATGTTGATCAAAAACATTCTGACTATTGTACCGAAGGATAGCTGTATAATATGCCATCCAGCTGGGACAAAATAAAATAATACATTGTTTCTTAATAAGAACAGCAAGAATGACATGTGGAAGCACATTGCTGTAATTACAGAATTCTGGGAGGCTGAGGCAAGAGGAGTACAAGTCTGAGCACAGCTGGGGCAATTTAGTAATTTAACAAAGATAGTGTCTCAAGCTAAAACAAAAACAAATCACCAACTACAGAAGAAAGTTTGAGAATACACCTGTCCAAAGGCTCTGTGTTCAATCCCCAGTAGCAGCCCCCACTACAACAAAATAAAACAAAAAAAGAGAAAATCAAGGTGTAGTATGTAAGTACAAACTGCTTGGAGTACAAGAAGAGATTCTGAAACTCAAGAGAAGGCAACACATGAATTTCGAAAAGTCATCGAACTTTTTATTATAAAGGCAGCATTAGAACCATTTATTTGTATCTAACAAATCTAGTCCAAATTGTAATTATGAGACCTTTTGTCAGCTGTAGGAAAGGAATGAAGGACATGAGTCTGATGAGTTCATTTATTCACGTACAAATGCACACTGATCATTTAAATTGCAAACCGAAATGCTTGCTCTGCTTTCTAAACGTCTTGGAGAAATTGCCCATTAACCAGGTGGTTTATTGTGAGGAACATCCTCACCCTCAGATTTAAAACAAATACACTGAAAACAGTTGTACTTTGTTTCTTTCAGTGAGCCTGGCATATATACATAACTAGCACTAGACTCTTATTTTCAAGAAGGCAGTCTTTCACTATATCCCTGCATAATTCATCCAGGTGACACAGTTGGCTAAAATACACTATTCTAGTGAGGTAAGAGATTTTTCTTACTTTCTTTGCTCAATTTTTTTTTCTTAAAAAAAATCTGTTTCATTTAAATCTATACTAGAGAGCTAATATACTCAGTTTGGCTTTAAATAAAATAATTGTTACAAACTTCTCTCTGAAAATATGAAAGAATTATAACCTACGTAATAATCTCATAAAAGTTGATTAAAATAACATTAAGCAATTCACAGTGCCAGAGTAAAAAATTGAGATAATATAGGTAACTTTCAAACATTTAGTACATTGGGGATTTTGGGGGCATTTTTTCAACTTTGTTCATATCTATTATCTGGCTTTTTAATCACCCAACTTTCCCTGAGAAAGGTGTTGGCATCTGATTAAATGAACTAGTGGGCTGAGAAAGAAACCTTGAAATTGATTTCGACCTTAGAAATGATAATAATAGGGCTGGTCAGATAGCTCAGTGGATTACAGTGCTTACTCAGGCAGACACAGAGACTGGAGTTTGATCCTCAGAACGCCATGCCAGCCCCTTCCCCAGGGTCCACTGGGAAGATGCCTGAGACTTGGCATGGTGGCGAGCACCTGTAATCCTAGTGGTTGAGGCTCCACACAGGAGGATCACTATCAGTCTGATCTATGTAGTGAGACTCTGTAGATTTTGTAGTTAAAAAAAAAAAAAAAAAAGAAGCAATGGAAAAAGAAAGAAAAAAAGAAATGATAAGAATAGACAGGACTGGTTTGGAATTAGCATCATCTTCAGAGCTAAATTCTAGGATTCACTCTCAAACTTGGTAGTTAAGATGATATTTTAGTACAGTTTAAAAATCAGAATTAAGTTTTAAATCTCATGGTGAACAAGATACACATTTATATAAAACCATCCTGTTAGGAGCCAGGGAGATAATTCAGCAGCAGGAACACCTGCCTGGCAAGTACAAAGTATTAAGTTTGATCCCCAACACACATATACAAAAAAAGCCAAAAAAGCAAAAGCAAGAAACATGTTGGCTTATTTGTTTTATGACTCTTGTGCAACTTCAACAGTTGTTTCCAATAATCTCATAGCTCCCATTGGACACAGACGTTTTGGCCTGTGCCAGGAAGTCTATGAGGGTTATCAATGGCGTGTGAACACTGTTTTAATCGTGGAACATTTATTATATCTCCCAACAAAGTCAAAATATGTGAAAGTGTTTTGTTAAGAGAAAACATATCTGTATACAAATACTTTTTTCTCCTTACCTCATGCTTCAATATGATTTCAAGCAATTGTGATGGGGAAAAGTCAGTAAGTGGTTTCTAAGCTGATAATTCAGAATTCATTAGCATTTGTCACTGATTCTCAAAATGGATCCATTTAAAATTCTGGCAATTTGTTTCAAATTACTTCAGTTCTTAAGGGAATTAAAACTTGTTCTCAATTTTTTAGCAACATTTCAGATCTTAGCACTGCACTAAATAACAACAAAAAGATGTCTATTATCTAGTGTAATGTCTGACATGGATTAATTGCCCAGTGTGTCTTAGTTCCCTGAATTCTTAAATTCCCCTGGATGGAAACAAATGGTGGTATTATTTTCTACAGAAAAAAAATAATAGTACTTGTAAGTTGTAATAGCTCTACTCTAGAAAGAATTTGTGAAAGTTTTAAATTATCACTGTTGATTAAGGAAGAATTTTAGATCTCCTACATTCAAGTATAAGAACAACTTGCTCTGATCTCTCAAGACCAAAGTCAAGTATAACTAAGAAGTCATTTATGTTCTAGATATTTTCCTCTTCAGAGAAAAACTAAAAGATATGTCATCTAGATTTCAATGAAACTCTGTGTTATCTTGAGGTGTAGATTTTATTTAAGCTATATTTAAATATCTTGAACAGTTTTTATAAATGTAGGTTGAATTAAATATTGCAAATATGAATTACAACAACTTAACTTACTTTATTCTCATCCAGATTTTAAGAATGGTGGATTTCACGTGCTTGGCAAACTTCAGCCTCGGCTAATTTCAAAAACACAAAGCTTCATTTAGTACCTGGAGAGATCTAACACCCCAGAAAGCATCACCTACACCATGTTGTGTGTGTCCCAAAGAAAAGTTAAGGGAATTTTAGACAAAATACCCGTGTTTTCTTAGATGGGTTCAAAGTAACTCAAATCCCTTTTCTGCATCTTGTGAAGAACTTCTTCCTGTAACTCAACATAAAAAAGATTGAATCATGCATTCTATCAAAAAAAAAAAAAAAAGTAAATAAAACACTTAGACAGAGAATAACAGCAAGTTTAATGCAGTTCCCATAGCGGAAATTGAAAAAGTACCTTTCACTCAAATAGCTTGAAAATCTATAAATTAAATCTTAGTTTTATATATTTCTCCCTTTTATCTGAGCTTGCTGAGCTCAAGCTATTACAAAAGTAAAAAGCCTTCCCCACAAGCACTAGGGAAAAAATAGTGGGTATTTTTTATCTTTTATCAAAGATGAGAGATTAAGGATGAGAGAATTCTGGGACTATTCAAGTCATACCACATAGGCAACAACCTCAAATTGCATAGATTTAGAAACAAGTGAGGGAAATGATACTTAGATCTGGTAGAATGTTTTCATTTAATTTGTCTATCTTTTGATTGAAAAAAAATGCAAGCAAAAGTGAATGATGAAACATGTTGAAAATATAAATGATTATTTTTGCATAAACTCCAAAAGTAGGGGCTGGGGAGATAGCTCTGTGGCACAAGTGCCTGCCTGGCAAGTGCAAGGTCATGAGTTCTAACCCCAGTCCCGCAAAATAGATAGATAGATAGATAGATAGACAGACAGACAGACAGACAGACAGACAGACAAACTCCAAAAGTAAAACAACTGTTCTCTGAAGAAAATACAATGAACCATATGTTGCTGTTTAAAATGTAATGGGCCCCAGCTGGGCATGGTTGTGCATACCTATAATCCCAGCACTTGAGAGGCTGAGGCAGGAGGATTGGTGTGAGTTCGAGACCAGCCTACGCTACAAGGTGAGCTCAAGGCCAACCTGAACTGCATAGCAAGAGCCTGTTTCAAAAAGCAAAAATGAAATGTAATGGGCCCCATAATCTGCTTGAACAGAAAATTTGGGACACCACTGTGTTATAGGATGTTACAGTACAGGTTCTCTTCTGTCCTGAGTCCTCACTGACCTAGAGGAAAGAGATTGATGATGTATATTGTGCTCAAGGAGCGTCACCTAGAGAGAAAACATTCTCTCATGCTTTCACAGAGAGCAAACTGGCCAAGAAATGGTCATGACTCATCCAGATGGCTGACACTGACAGAAGTTCTACAAAACGCTGTACATGGTTTCAAGGTAAATCCTGAGGGGCTTTGACTGACCTAGTCAAATACAAAAGTTACATTTTTGTTATGTAAGTCTTGCTTTTCCTTGGTTTTAATCATCCAGCAGAAAAGTTCAGCCAGGAGGTATAAAAAGTAGAGACATATTGATATGCCAAGCTGAAAAACGTTCAAGTCAATAGCTTCTGATTGCCAGCTCTGCTGATAACCCATTACTATTATGGACTATTGGACTATACATACAACTACTTTCTCTTAGTTCAATGAGAAGAAATACTTGTAATAATAGTGTTTACAAAAGTTATCATGTCTGCATATTGTATTCTGAGCAACTACTATGAAGAAAACAATATGAATTTTATATATATATAAAGCTATACTGTATCCAAATGGAAATGTTAGCATGTCAGAAAAATGCCATCATAATTGCCATGATGCAATATTATGTATGGTTTTGATTTTTAATTTTTTGTGCAAAATTACATAACTATTGTCTGTTAACATTCTAAAAACAAAATTAAAAACCAAAAAATAATTAATGGGCTATTATATAAAAGTATTTAGTACTTTTGAAATTAGGTTTTGATATTATTGTGCTTATGTGAAAAATTCTTAAAAACCATACAGAAAATAGTTCGGAGTCTCTCTTAGTGAGGAAACAAAACATATATATTTTTTACTAGCTCAAAACTAGCAATATTTTTCCCTTTAAATCTGTTAATAATTCCATTATATTTAAGATATTTTTAAAAAGTGTTCATTATACAAGGAAAAATGGTCTTGTGTTACTCATTGCACAGAGATCATCTTGAAATATAGCCAGAATATCTAAAATATAAGATTTTGAAGGAAATATTTTTGATGCCTTGAGCACAGAATTATTAGGCCTGGGTGCTGGAAGATATTGGGATAGTTTAAAAGTGCTAAATAGTGGCATAAAAATAAAAAATAAAACAATAGTGGTATAATTGGAATTAATGTTGCTTTTCAAGGCAAAGGAATTTCATGAATATTTTTTAATTGAAATGGAGAGAAGATCTGTGAGAGTCACTAGGCCTGAGAATCATTCACATTTTCTTGTAGCCTAATTATCTGGCACAGTAATAGATCAAAGTTCATAATGTTCATCATTTGAAAATAAAATGCTTCAGAACTTTCAGTGCCTTTCAGTTTATCTGCTGTAGAGATGTTGGTTGTTAAAACAGTGAAAGCAACAAGACAGTTTCCATCAGTCAGTGCATCCATTAATGAGAAGATAGAGATCTCAGGCTTTCTCATGTTATTAAAAAAAGTGTCTATGAAAACATTGACATTTAGTCTGCTATTCAGCTGGATGTTGAGAAATGTTCTACTTTCCAAAACAATTATAACCATGTTAGAAATACTTTGGTATGTGTGCTTGGTTAACTGCAGGTGTTTGGCTGTGAAAATTGAAGAAGCACAAACATGCAGACAGAGCATTACACTTATGTTACTGATTTACAATAATATGAATGGACACTAGGATAAAAATTTATTTATTACCAATTAATGTACTTTATTTTCAAAAGTGTCTAATTGATGAAAAATAGCTAGGTGAATTTTTTTTTAATTCTCAGAAAATCCACTGGAGAAACTTTTCATCCAACCAATCATTCACTTATTCAACAAATGTTTGTTGACTAAGGAGGTTAAATTTTAGCAGGGCTGTTGGACACATACATTAATATTATTATAGAAATTGGAAACATTTTCTGGAGTGCTACAAAAGAGGCATAAATAAACTATTATGCTTGACACATTACTGTTGCAAATTACTGTTGTAAATTCAAAGATGCTTTCAGGACTAAAAAGTTTGCATTGCAGCTTAAGTTTTGGCTGTGTAACAGAGATGCTTGTAGTTGGAAAATTCAAAACATACTGCTAAATTTTAAAAGAAGTTACTATGGGAAAGGAGAAAACACAGTCCACAAGAGAAATGGTGGTTCTCATTCGTACTGTACACTTGCAATACAGTGGGGACATTTGGTCCAACATAGAAATGGAAGAAAAAGTGGTCCACTTGTCCAGATGTAAGACAAGATTAAATCATAAGCCTGTTATCCATTAAACAATAGTCTGAGATATGAGGCTGCTAACGTACATACAACTGTAAATGTCAGTGAATGGGTTACCAATCAATAGCAGAAAATAATGTACAAAGTTACTACACTAGTGAAAACAAGTGAAGATAATAAAGGCTTGGATTATAATCATGAGAGTAAAGTTGGTGGGTCATTTGCTCTAGATCTATCTACTGTAGACTCATTACTGTGTGGTATGCAATTTGATGGTGGAGTCTCAGTGAAAATAATGATGTCATAGACTAATTTTTATGTACATGTAAAAATATGTGTTTGAAGATGAGAATACTTGATAAGTACTGAGTTGAAGTATAATTAGGCTCATGTAAATTGTCACATAAGCTTCAATGTTCTTTTGTTGTTTTATGTCATTCTTGAGATAAATTGTCTTACTAGGTTAATGTATCACATTGAGATAGATTTTGGGAAAGAACTGTGTGAGACAGAATAAATCAGGGTGTCTTATATCAAGTAGTAATTGAACAAAAGATAGTACAAATTAAACTCAACATGGAATGCAAGACACTAGTAGCATTATACTCTTAAGATGTGAATTTCTTGTCTATCTCTGTAGCTGAAATAACATGGAAATGGCCTGGTGCAATCATGAATAACTACTATGATTGGAAAATAATGTTTTTGTACTGATAGATCACTTATGTGTGGAAGAATTTTCATTAGAATCCCTGAAAAAAATAACAAAGATGTTCACTTAAAGATTTTTAATGCAATTGAATAAATTATCAACACAGTTTGAAGTGGCAAGAAAAAAAAGGAATATAATGTATCGGAGGGTATTTTATTTCCTAGGATGCTTGATTAAATAAGACTCTAAAAATTATACTTTTTGCTACACTTTTTGAAGAATACTTATAATTGAGTGCCTGAGAAAGAATTTCCACCTAGGAACACAATAATAGACTCAAATTTGCATTCATGAACCCTTCTAATCTAGTGGATGGATGAGATTTATTTGGAGAGGATCGAGAATCTTTTCTGCTAGAAATGATCAAAAGTCGAAGATACTTTTATCTGAGCAGAGCAGAGTTCAAATAAACTTTTTGAAAACTCATTTTCCTCTCAGTTTAATGCTTTTTAACAGAACAAATTTAATTTTAAACTCGTTGTCATTGGATTGAAGAAAACTTAAGAGACTTCAATGCTACAATTGTGCTGTCTGCTACATATGCCCTGAACCTATCATAGAGATATGATACAATACACAAAACGATGTGAGCTTTTATGATTGTAGTTAAACTCCTCTCCTCTGCCTCTCTCACTGTAGTACTTGAACCCAGGACTTCTGTAGTTCCAGGAAGGATTCTATGTCATATTACATTTTTTATGTCTCTGCATCTGGACAAAAATTTCACATAGAGCTATTTCTGTGATCTTAAGAAAATGGATGAATTAATTATTTGTATACAGTCTTTCTCTTTATGTCTAGGTAAATTGCTAAGATGACATGCAATTAATTTTTAAAATGAATCAATTTGGGTTGAATAGTGAAATTTTTCTGTGGAGAAATTTAAAAATTTAAGTGCTTTAACTCAATGTTTAGGCAAATTTTATTTTCTAAACAAAAACAAAGGGGATACTTTGTTTGACAGAATACTTATTTTCAGGGAAATTTAATTACTTGCTTTTGGATTACCTAATTTCTTATTTACACACATGTTTTGTAAAACCTCAGAGGAATTCTTTGAGTTAGAGGAATAGGAAGTTCTATTTGCCAAGTATAAGAGAGTATAGATGCCAAGTTCCAGGTTTTATTTAAAATTGAATTACAACCCATATTTGAGGAAACTTGAAAAAAAAATTGGCAACATATCATAATTGGGAGGGAGGCAGTTTATTACAGATAGATTTCTTGGTACCTAACAAAATAATCCAAAACACTATTAAATAAAAGCAGATAAGAATTATTCTTCATGACTGACAAGAAGCCACTATGAATCTCTGGAAAAAAAAACCTGGCAAAATAAGAAAAGTTATATTTCATCACCCTTATGTGAGATAACCACAATATCTTACATAGGTGTTTAAAAATGTCAAGTACTTTGATAAGAACTCTGTAAACTAAATGTAACTTAATCCTCGCAAAAGGAATAGGGGATAGATACTTTTGTTACATTTATTTCACTTATGAGAAAACTGAGCTAGAATGTACATTAGGTAACCAGCCCCACTTTATGCAAATAAAAAGAGGTGCCCAGAATTTATACTTGAAGATATCACATCAGAAGTAAACTGTTTTTCAGTTATGATACATTCCCACTAAAATACAAAAGTTTGTTTTCTAAGGAAAAATGTGAATCATAATGATCAGTTTAACTTATCTCTGTTGAAAACTTTTTGGTGTTCTTCCAATTCAGTGTGGAATGTTCAGCAGACAGAATTTTAGAGAAGTCTCTTAATTTTAATTTATTATTTTGATATTTATGCTTCTTAGTTTTTTCTATGTCCCAGACTGCTTTGACAAACAAAAGTAAAGCACTATTTCCATATTCAAAGAGCCGGGTGTGGTGACGCACACCTGTAATCCCAGCACTCGGGAGGCTGAGGCAGGAAGAAATGGTGCGAGTTCAAGACCAGCCTGGGCTACAAAAGTGAGCTCAAGGCCAGCCAGAACAGCATAGTGAGACCCTGTCTCAAAAAGACAAAAAAAAAAAAAAAAAAGCATATATGAATTAAACCATATATAAGACATTCATAGGTTTCATTTAACTAATCCTTCTCCTTACCTCCTTTTATAACATTACCTTCTAGGATATTAGATTTTCATTAATTGCCAGAGTTCTGGATTCCTTTTCTCCCTGTCATATACTTCATGTTTACTAGATGCTGTATTACTCTTTGGAAAGCTAAAAGTATAGTACTTTATTCCTTCTACTTTATTTATTTTTTTTTCATGATTTAATATTTTTATTGTTTAAATTTAACAATGGTTTATTATATAAAGAAATCTTATTGATTTGACCTGGGTTCATGGTAGAAGGGATGTGTTTGCATTGAATTTGATCTCATATACCACCAGAAAATTTGCCAGGATTTGAGTAGAAATTTTGCTGAATAAATATCTGAGCCCCATAATTTTGAGCAACAAACTCCAAATAATATTAGATATATGGTTGTAGAAGTTTATATCTACCTTGTGTCAGTTAGTCTTGCTTTAGTCTTGTTCTATCCCTATAACTTTTAGAGTCATCTAAAATGCTTCCCTAGGTTGTGATGCTACATCCCAGAAATAATGAGCTCTTAACTTGACAAGATAATTGGTTTTCCTCTTTTTTAAAGTGAAGTTTAACTTCAAAAGGTTATAGCACTTGGAGCATAGTTATTAAGTGGGGCTTCTATGAATAGACTATGACTTTTCTAAATTCCTACCAGGATGGTGGCCCCATAACTTCTGTTGCATATCTTAGGAACAAGATTTGTTCCTGTTTTTCTCACATATCCCAAAATGATTACCTGTATTGGTCTCTGGAAGGCTAACTTTCTTTTATTCCATATCCTTTACTCTCAGTCCTTTGTAAGTGGGCAACCATTAACTGTAAATAAATTCATTTGCCTGTGATGTGGTATCTTCGTGACCTTCTCCTCACTTGAACTAAATATTACCAACAGCAGAAAATTGAAGGAAGGGCAATGTATTTTTGGCTTATGTTTTCAGTTCAAAGTATGCTGGCTCCAAGGCAGGATGGCACGACAAAATGGCATGGTAAAGCCTGCTCACGACGTGGCAGCCAGTGGCAGAAAGTAAAATAAGTAACCAAGAAGGGATAGACGTTCTACCAGACCACCCACTACTGTGACCTGATTCTTTTGACAAAACCCAATTTCCCAATCAGCTAAAATGTTCCAAAATCCAATTTTACTCAAAACCTCTGCCTAAAAGTGCATGACATTGTAGTGAGACACCTAGATATAAAACATAGCAGTTAGCAATTTTTTTAGGTTCTACTGTTTTTTTATTTTTACTTTTTATAAAATTTTACTTTTTATTATTTTATTTTACTATAAATAATACATTGCATATTGTTGTCTTAGTCATAGTTGTTTAGAGTACAAGATGCAAATGTAGTTTTTTGTCTAAACATCGTTAGTACAGATCTTTGTTTTCACTGCACAAAGAGAAAGTAGCTATGTATATAGTCCAATAGTCTACAACAGCAGTGGATTATCAGCTCATCTGGCATTATTAGAAGCTATTGAGCCTTTCACAGCTCAGCACTTTAATATGGCTTTCCATTTTATACCTCATGGTTAGACTTTTCTACTGGATAGTTAAGACTAAGATAAAGCAAGATTTATGTTACAAAAATGTAACTTTTGTATCTGACACGATCAGTCAGGTGCTCAGGATTTACCTTACAACCATATACTGTGGCTTGCAGAACTTTTGTCATTGTCAGCTATCTGGATGACTCAGAGCCATTACTTGACCAATTTGCTCTCTGTGAAAACCTGAGAGAATATTTTCTCTCTAGGTGATTTCCGCTAGGCACACTGTACATCATTGATCACTTTTTGCTATGGCCCCATAATCTCCTAACAGGAAATTTGGGACTTCACTGAGTTGTAGACTGTTAATACAAGTTCTTTGATATTCTGTGTGCTCACTGGCTTTGATGGGATAGAGCCAAAATATTGGCCATTCTTTTTTTGTGTGTGTGGGACTGGGGTTTGAACTCATGACCTTATACTTGCCAGGCAGGCACTTCTGCCACAGAACTATTTCCCCAGCCCCCATATTGGCCATTCTTGTATTCCTTCTTTTTCTCTAATTATTTGGTCTGCCAACTTAAGTTGTTGATCCTCTAGAAGAGAAATTTAATGTTATTCCCTATAACATAGGCCCTTGAGCTTAACATCACTATCTTTCTGAATACCAAATGGCTTAGGCATAACATGAAACAGTATTTTCCATCAATTGTTGATATTCTAAACTTTAAATCCCTATAGAATATGAAAAAATTGCACATTGCTGCACAAAGATTTAGGAACTTAACCATTTAGAAAATTGTAGTGGCACACTTTTATGGCCTTTTTTCCT
>PVJA010013527.1:0-49290 GCA_004027025.1 Myocastor coypus
AAAAAAAAAAAAAAAAAAAAAAAAAAAAAAAAAAAAAAAAAAGACCTGTACAACAAAGTAATTCAGCAAAAAGGTAAAATCTGGGACAGGCCTAGTCACATTAGGACAACTGGTCACCCTACACACATTTCCCCCTTCCCCCCTGGTGTTGTTTCATTCCGATTCAGTTCTTCTGCTTTCTTTTTTCGCACGCTTCTTGCAGCTCCCATCAGAGAGAGGCTACCTGATCCCGCATTGAGCTGGAGCCAAACGGTCATTGTTGCCAGCAGAGTTAAAGTTTCAAGATCATTAAGTTCAGTCATGAGAGGTTAAGTGCAGTGCGCAAGGAGCAGCCAGACAGGCCGCTGGGGGGCTTTCACAATTCCTAACCCAAGTCTCGAAGGTGCCATCTAGGGGAACCTGGAAGGCTGCGTGAAAGGACTCTACCACCAAGTTGGACGTTAGTAGTCAGTCTGGCTATACATGAGGACACTATCATGCTGATGGGTGCCCCATCAAGTGACCCTCAATCTCTGGGGGTCTCATATGCTAAGGCTTCTGGGTAATTCTAATGTACCACTGGTCTGGATAAGCCTGTGAAACTGGAAGCCGGAGACAAGCTCGTGACAGCAGCTGCTCCAAGAGACCTTAAAGAAGCTCTGCTGCTCTTCAGCTAGAGCAGCTTACAGATGTCTGGAGGAGGAAAGGGCTTCTGGGTTCTGGGTTCCATCACTACCCAGCTCCCTCACTTGGCTGAGCAAAAGACCATATTTGGAGGAGGCACGGAAGGACCAAGCTGCATTGCAAGATTGGAGGGATCCTCAGGGAGGTCATTTTCCCCCAAAATCATCTCCTCTACTATCATGCTGACTTTTAAAATCCCTGTGGGGGTGGTTGCATATACCTGTATGCATGTGTGTAATATATGCACTAAAGTATAATTTATGTAAAGTAAGAGTAGTATTTTCAGTATCAGGTGCCCTTAGAGGCAGGCAAATATGGTAAGTACGTGAAATAGCCCTGGTAGAAAACCTTTTGGATGAGACCAACAGCTGCACGGAAAATACCCCCAAGGTTGCCAGATCATGTCATTTGTCAAGAGAAAGTAGAAATGTAGATTTTTTAAAACAAAATTTCCCATTTTTAAAAGAAGTGATGCAATTCATTAAAATGTTTTTAAATCACTGTGTAGGCCAAATGCCATCTTTCTGCAGACTGAAAAAGTCTCTGGGAAATGTAAATGTTCCTGGGAACAGGGGCAAAGGGTTTTCTTTCAAATCTCTTTTGGAACTTTTGTCTTTCAGCAGGTGCTAGCTCCTCCTCCTCCAGTGCACACGCACAAATCTGCTCCTCTCCTCCCACTGCTTGCCTGGCTTTCCATTTTATCCTCTTCTTCCCAAAAACTGGAAACTTGCTGCCTGTATCCCTTGCTGCCCACCATTGTAATTTGGCTTTTGCCTTTGCCTTCTACTAAAGCTATTCTATGTAGTTACTGATAATTTCCATTTGGCAAGACAATGGCCTGTTCCTAGTTCTCCCTGTCACGTGACATTGTCCCCAGCCCCTCAGTCACAGTCATGCTCAGGGAAGCAGAGTAGGCAGCCCAGCATCCACTGGCTGGAGGTCTAGGCTGCTGGAGATTGGCAAGAGGGTGACTGTGAGCCCTGGGGGTGGATGTGTGGGGCAGGCCCCAGGCAAGAGACAGAGGATTCTAAGATAGAATCCTGAAGCGATGCAGAACTGGGATCAGATCTGGAAAAAAAAAAAAAAATCTTTGCGACTCTATGCCAAGCACACAGAAAGCAGCACTAAGTAAACATTTGTGGAGTAAAACTGGTCTCTCCATCCTTTCACTGAACTTGGCCGGATATCTGAGGCTGGGCATAGAGGGAAGGAAGCAAAGTGGGAACCCAGATGCCTGCAAGAGACACGCTGGGTCACATCTGCTCCAGGCACACCTCAAGTGCTCAGCAGGACTCGGAGGGACACTGCCAAGCAGATGGGATCCCTCCTCTTTGGACTCTTACAGCCTCAACTTCTCCAGCTATCTCTGAAGTGAAACAGAGAGAAAACACTGGAAAGAAACAGCGGGAGACAGAGAATGTACTGCGCTCAGGCACTTCCTATATGTAGGGGTGGGGCAAGAGCTTCCGCGGTGACTCTGTTAGGGTTTAATGTGAAGTCGCCCCTCACCCCCAACTCCTGTGTAAAGTACCTCTATTATTTACCGGTAAGGTCTAAAGAGGAGATCGTATTGTGAGGACACTAACCTCACCAAGGCATTGGTCCATCAAGTTTATATCTGAGTGGGCTGTTAAGGGTGGGGCCCAGCTGAAGGACATGTGTATCTCATTTGGGTATTCTTTTCAATTAAAAGTGTATCTGGCCCCTGGTTACCTCCTCTGGCGATCTCTCTGTCTCTGTCTCTGTCCCTGTCTTTGTCTCTGTCTCTCCCCCTCCCCCTCCCCCTCCCCCTCCCTGTCCCTCTCCCTCTCTCTCTCCCTCCCCTGCCCTCTCCCTCTCCTCCTTTCTCTAGCCCCCTCTCTCTGACTCCTGGTGCCAGAAGAGGAACCACACTCCTCTGCCACCCTTCAGCCATGTTGTTTCTGACTACCTAGGGCTAAAAGCATCTCCCCTTCTCAGGTACTTTTTCCAGAAGTGGAAAGCTGACTTTACCACTTCGTTATTTCACTCTAGTGCTCTCACAGGCTCCTTTGCTATGTCCAGCTCTCACAGGTTGAAACTGAAGCTTTCTAAGTCCACTCCCACAGCCCTATTTTAAAATCTCTAAGGGCAAGAGCTGGTTAGAAATGTAGAAATTCAGAACAAGAAATGGGATCGGTAGGACACTAAGCTTGAGCTGTTCCGTCTGGCCCATCCAGCATCTGATGCAGGCTAACTTTCTCAAAGTACAGCTTTTATCTTGTTATAGGGCTGTTCAAAACAGACAGCAACCCTTTAGGGTCTATGAAAGCAAGCGTAAACTTTTCATGCACCTTTAAAAGCCTCCACAATTGGGCCCCTGCCACTTTTGGGTCTTCACCTTCCAATAGCCTCTGTGAGAAACAGGAATCCATTAAATGTGCTAGCACATTCTGTTCTTGCTTTTGGTCAGAGTCTAGCAGGGAATGGGTGGAAGTCAGTTTAGCTCTGTAAATGTTTCCTTAATGCTTTCTTGCCTCTGCCCAGACCGTGCACTCTCCCCAGCGAGTCCTTCCTGTCGCACTGTATTTTTTTGCCTATTGAAATCCAGAGCAACTTCAGGGCCGGCTACAGCAGAAAACTCCATGTGGACAGACAGACCAGAGCTGACCGGGTCACTCAGGCTGGCTCTAGTCCTGACAGGACTTTGAAAAAGTTCCTGAAACTGAAGGAAAATCTAGATAAGCCCTGTACCTTGAGTTTCATTTCTGGATGACTTTTTAAAAACTCACTCATTCAGAATGTACCAGCCGAGTAGTGCATTCTTATTCTCTCCATAGCTATGCTGTAGATAACAGCTGTGAAGTACAGCCATGATGACAGCTGTACCTGGGTCACTTTTAAGAGACGAGGAGGTCACTCTTGTCAAAACCATGCGTGCATTTCTGGGGGTTCTGCATGACATCAAGTGGCCATAAACCCTATCCTCCGTCCATGTTAATGCCACTGCTTCTTGAACATGCATCTCACTAAAAAGCCTGACATTCAGTTCTGTATTGTGGACCACTGATGACCTCACCTCCACTCATCTTTCCTCTTGCAGTAAATGATGCTGCTTCTTTCTGCCATAAATATCCCCAAAACTGTGTCCTTGGAGAGGTGATTCTGAGACTTGGGTCTCTCCTTCCCTTCTGGGATATCATATGCCTGGCATAATCCTCTCTTCTGCAAACCTCCCCCCAGCGATTGGCATAGTGTGTGGTGAGCAAACTGGGCTGACCTCTAGGAGAATCAGTTTTCTGAGCTACATCCCTACATCCTTGTAGGGATGGTGTCATGACAAAATCACGCTGTGGCCCTCACGTAGGCCTCTTTTTCTACTGTAAAGGATTGTCTTAGTTACTTTTTTACTCATTCCTGGGATAAGTACCCGACACTCAAAATGAAGGAAGGAAAGTTTATTAGCTCACAGTTACTGGAGGTTTCAGTCCATATTCTGCTGGCCCAAGGCTGAGTGGAACAGGGCAGAGAGCATCCAGTTCATGGCGGTGGAACAGCAACAATCGCAACAGAGGCAACTGACCAACCAGGGTAGCAGAGAACAACAGCACGTGTCTATCTCTCTGTCTCTCTTTATATTGCCTTCAGGCTCTTTGCCTCAGCCTATCCACCTTAGGTCACACCCATAATCCCAGAAGTACTCAGAGCTATAATCCCATCAGTACTAAAACACACAATCCTAGTGAATTATGTGTCAAGTCTCAAACTCTATAAATCCCTGCCTCATGATTGCATGAGGCTTTGGTGGGACAACTGGACATAAACCAGAACAAGGATTTTATAAGAAATGAACTAAAAGGCTACCTTCATGCCCCTTCCTGCTTCACTCCTCTTCCTCTCCTTCCACAACCCCCCTCGTGAAAGTCCTCCAGCACTTTGGATTTCTTTTAGAACGTTTATCTCAGGTCACCTCATACATCTCAAGTTTCACTGTCACCCCCATCATTTAATAAAACCTACTCAAATTCTCAATTCCATGCCCTCTAAGAAGTCCCATGATGCTATGACTACATCTCCCAAACAGTCATATGTGGAATGTCCAGATGCACATGGTGATGATATCTAGAGATAAAATCTTTGGAAAATAATAAAGATTAGATAAGCTCTTGCAGGTGGGACCCCATGACAACATTAGCAATTTGTAAGATCAGGAGGATTTCTGAGCTTCCACCATGGGCTATCCACTGCATGTCAGATGCCAACACATTGATATTAGATTTCACAGCTTTCACCACTGTGAGAAATAAACTTCTTTTCTTTATGAATTACCTAGCCTGTGGCATTCTGGTATAGCAACAAAAAAATGGACTGAGACATGCATGCTTTGCAAATTTTTAGGATGTATGTTCTCATGTTATCTTCTAGTTCTGAATTCTTTAATCTCAGTTACATCTCACATTTCATGGATGTTCAAACTTTGCCCTTGTAAAGGAAGCTGGAGATGTGGCTCAGTGGTACAGCTCTTGCCTCGCATGTACAAGGCTCTTGCCTTGCCTTGCTGGGTTCAGTCCCCTGCCTATCACACACACACACACACACACACACACACACACACACACCCCTGCAGAGTTGGAAATCTGCATGGATAAATTGACATGGAAGAAGTTCATTCCCCACACCGTTACCTCCAAAACTGACATCTGACATATGTGTTGAGTATCAGGCTACACAAGAAAATTAAAAGTGGAAGACAAATTACATTATAGGAAAGCAAGCAACTTACAGTGGAATATGTGACGTCCTGTTCCAAAGTCCTCCGGCTGCCCTGCCTCTGAACTTGTTTCCTGGCCCCAGTCCCTGTGGCTCCAGCCTCTCCTCCCACCTGCTGTCCAGCACCGCCTTCACATCTCAAAGCCTTCTGTTTGCTGAGGTCCAGCTCCTCCAACACCAGAACCTCCAGTCCCCTCTTTTGTCACGCAGAGCATATTAGCTCTCTAGTCCAGAATCCAAGGCCTCATTAATGTGCTCTGCTGAATGAAAGAACTTCTCGGAACCTTAGGCCACTTGGAAGGGCTTGTTTTTTCTTTTGCCTTCTTTTTTTTCTTCCACTGTTAATTTCTATCAGTGAAATAAGTTTTCAGCAGCTTAGTTTCTGAGTGACATCAACTACGGCAACCCTGTTAGAAAACAAAAGTTGCTATAGTCTTGTTTTCAGTAGCACATTTATTTAAATTTGTATTGGAACACGTGCTGTAGCCACTTGTCCTGAGTAAACTATAAAGTTCTTGAGAGTGGACAGTATCATACTCATTTTGTATATTTTGCAACGCTTGGCACCAAGCCTGGTAGGGAGTGGGAGCATAGTAGTTAGCTGAATGGCCTTGATTGAGGGTTGACTATTTAACCTCTTGACCCATTCAAGGCTACTTAAAATCAAAGATGTGATGTGTAAACAATTCTCCTAGCCATTATATGCTGATTGTCTTTTTAAACAAAATTGGAACAAGTTTCTACAAAAGAAGTGATGTTAAAATTTTTAATATGTGTTGAGTATAATTATCCTCATTGATATTTCACTTTTATGTCTTTTCATTGAGATTAGTGGATAGGTCTCTGCTGTTGCTTCCTCTAAATTGTAGAGGGTTGAAATGATCTATTTGTGTACATAAAACTAAGGTGATTATTCTACAAGGTGAACAGGCAAGCGCAAAACTGAAAATTCATTGATATTTTAATTTACAGCATGGTATGAATTTCAAATACTAATTACATGTGAACTTCATAACAACTAGTTTTTATTTATTTTATGAATTGCTTTATTTTTATTTGATTTATGTATTGGTACAGGGTTTCACTACACAGCTAGGACTTACAGAGATTCTCCTGTTTTCAGCTTCCCCAGCCTTGGGATTATAGGCCTGTGCCACCATGCCTGGTCTTGGTGGCTGACACAGTGCACCTAGTGTGGGGCCCACACAACATGTGGGGCCAGGGATTGAACCCTGGTCCCTGTGCTTGCCTAAGCAGGTGCTTAGAGCACTAAGCTATCCCTGTGGCCCAACAGCTGGTTTTTTGCTATTAACTCTTCCTGAGAGAAACTGTAGAGAAAGACAGCAAAAATAGGGTTTGATATTTTGTGAACATAAATAATGTATCTGTAACAGAAAATAGTTATAACCTTCTTGGCAGCTAATTCCTATGTTTAATTAAGGAATAAAAGCACAAAAATATGTAGAGGCACACACCATACTATTTTTTTTAAACAATTCTGTTTAAAATTGTTTGAATTATTCTTTTTTTTTTTTTCCTTTTTTTTTTTTCTGCCAGCCCAGTGCACCCAGGAGTGGGAATGGTGTGGCATGTGGCGTGAGGGATCAAACCTTGTTCCCTGCACTTGCCTAAGCTTGCCTAAGCAGGCCCTTTAGACCACTGAGCTATCTTGCCAGCCCATTTGGAATATTCTAAATATGTCATAAGAATTCCTTGATAAATAGAGATATTCCCCCCTAGAACTAATTTCAGTCTCTTTTATCAGTTTCTCAAAAATTCAGAATATGGTTCCTGCTGCCATAAAATTTTTCTTTTCTCTTTCTTTCTTTCAGTGTATTTACGACAGGGTCTACTGAGTCTACAGGGTCTCACTATGGCTATATCACTTGTAGTGATCCTCCAGTTTTTAGTCTCCAAAGCACTGGGATTACAGGCACGTACCAGTCTCAATTGCTGTCTCAGTGTACTCTGTGGGCAGGGCCGGTATGATATGACGGGGATCAAACCCCAGTTGCTGCATCTGCCCAGGCAGGTGCTTTAGTCCCCCGAGCTATCAGGCTGATCCCTAAAATCTGAGGAGGTTTTTTGTTGTTGTTGTTGTTGTTGTTTGCTGGCTCAGGCTGCCTTAAGGGTGGGTCTGGTGCAGTTTGTGGAGCTGGGGATGGAACCACGGTCCCCTGTGCCTGAGTTTGCTCAAAAAGGTGCTTTAAACACCCAAGCTAATCATACATTTTTTTTTTTTTTTTCAGTGTAAGAACCCCACAAAATTTCATTAAAAGACCTAATCACCTACTTTGGGCTTATGGAATTCAATTAAAGTTTGACAGCTTATGTCACTAAAACATTTACACTTCAATTTAGAAACTCAAACATCCTGCAATTGCTACACTACAATTTAAGACATCTTAATGAAAACATCTAGATGCCACTGCATTGGCTGCTGCCCTGAGTAGTTAAGTGGCTGCATGGTTCCCTCCAGATATGACACATGGGGAAACCAAGTACATACAAGGTTGTCTTTGAAGCACCAGTATTGGCATACGCTAAGGAATATGTTATGAGTTGTGTCCAGTTGTCACCCCAAAGCCTCATGCAGTCTTTGGGGGTGGGCTTCTAGAGTTTGTGATTAATTCAGGATCCAATGCTAGGATTATGGGTATGGGTACTACACTTGCCCTAGGGCAGATGGCCTGACTACAATGTGGAGAAGGGCGACAGGCTGGCTAACTGCTACAACAGCTCCTCCCTTTGCTCTTGGCTGTTTTCCACTACCATGAACGGCTACCCTCTGCCATGTGCCACTCTGCCTTGGAGCCAATCGAGTATGGACTGAAACCTCCACAAACTGTGAGCTAAATAAACCTTTCCTTCCTTCATTTTAGGTGTTGGGTATTTTGCTCCAGCAATGAGAGAAAAGTAACAGAGACAAAACGGAACTGCAGGGCCAGCCTCATAGCTCAGCAGACTAAAGCACCTGCTTAGGCAGAGCATGGTGGCTGAGTTTGATCCCCAGTGTGTTGTGCCAATCCCACCCCAGGGGACTCTGAGACTGCAACTGAAACTGGGCGTTGTGGCGTGTGCCTGTAATCCCAGCACTTGGGAGGTTGAAAACAGCAGAATAAGTCTCATCTACATAGTGAGACCCTGTAGACTGTAAATCCTGTTCTAAATACAGAAAAAAGAAATATGGAACTGCAGGGAAAATTTGTTATTCACATAAGAATATTAACAATTTATGAACAGTGTTGCTGGACATGCACATGTGATTTCCTTTACCCAGAGTTCAATAGTCACAGAATTAAATTTAAAATAATGGTGATTATCCTACAGGTATAATGCTTGGCACATTAATAAGATTCAAAGTTCATGACAGAAGAAAAAGATGAGCAGGTATATTGTACTAATGCAAAAATGTAATACTAATGTTTTGGCAGCTCAAAGACATATTTGTCAGTGATCATTATAGCCATTAAACAAACATTTGCATAACAAGTTTTGCTGAGCACCTGCTATGCACTTGACAGATCTCTTTGTTGTCTAGCAGGGCTTTTTTTTTTTTTTTTTTTTTTTTTTTTTTTATCTCAAATGGAGAACTGTTCACTCTGTTACAGACATATCTACTAAGTTATGCTAGATCTGAGATGGCACCAGTCTCTCACAAACCTTCCCTTCTCAATACTGTACTTTAAGATGCATATTGTACAAACAGAAGCTTGTATCTGTTTACTATTGTTCTGTAGCCCCTAAGAACAGGGAGTCCCTGCTAGCTAAAGCCAGGCTTATTTTCAAACCAATTAAAGGTGGAGAGGACTGAAACATGCAGGTGGCAAGCAGCCAGTAGTGTGATAAGACGAGATAAAGAAGTCGTTCTACTAACAACACTGGAGGCCTTGCTCTATTTCAGCACCTGCTTGCAGTTCCTCCCAGAGCTCTGCTATCAGCGAGGCAGGCATCCAGGTTATCTTGGGATAATTATTGCTTTTAGTTGCTGTTATTGGGCTCTTTAATTACTGTAAATGTGCATTTAAGTATGCTTATGATTAATTATAAATGGTTTTCAGTTAGATCCATCATTATTGAGTGTGTATCATTATATATTTGCATCAGGTTTTTGGGGGCTGCTTATGATTTTGCTATAAGCTACCAATTGACATATATATCACTCCAAGTAGGGTATATAAAATTTGAAATCCTAGTGAGCCTATGCTATTTAAATAATTTCTGTAAAATAACATACAAAACTACTCAATGATTAATAGATTATTGTTTTAAGCTATGTAATTTTTGCATGCTTTCATTCCCGTGATTAAGTAAGTTAGGCATTCCATGCTAAAGGTTTACACCTTTAAAGGTTTCAAGTTTTTGTTATCACAAATGCCTTTTTTTCAGGGAAAAAATAGATTCTGTGGAGCTACTGTCCTTGTCAACACCGTGGAAACATTAAAGCAACATGGTGGTGCCCAGCGGGCCTAGATCAGTCCTAGCCCTCCCACTTCATGTGTGTTCTTGAGTTCCATTCCCCTACAACTCAGATCCCTCACTTATTAACTAAGCATAATAACACCTTCTGTTTATGGTAATTATGAGGCCTAACAGACCTCACCCTCATTCAAAACAATTCTTCAAAGGACAGTAACCATTATTATTCTGTGTGATTAAATGATACAGCTTATGGGTCCAGGCCTTGGGAGCCATTTTGTCAAGGGTGAGGCTAGACAGACGCTTTGGGAACTGGTGAGTAGGATGCAGGTAATGCTGCCTCTATGCAAGATAATATTGCAGGTCCATGCTCCCTGCGCTGGCTTGCCATGTTGCAGGGACAAAAAGGTCTAGAAAATCGGTGCATTTTCCCAGCAAGAATGTCTGATTCTGCAGTAACTTTTGATTTTCTATTTACCATATCAGAATATGTAAGTTAATCTTGTATAGCTATATGGCAATGACCAGGGCCTTTTCTCCATTAGCTGATGAGGTGTTCCATGGCTTAAAAACTCTACATCAAGTGTCCAAGAGGACAGGGAAGTGTGTGTCTTATAAGTTGGAACTCTCATTGCAACTGGTCATAATGCTCATTTTCCATGCTTGGGACACAGTGCAAGAAGTTAGTTCTTCCTCTGAAATTTTGAGAAAACTATACTAGGTTTACACTGCAACTTAAGGGAAACTGAAAACTAGACCTAACTGCTAGACTTAAGTGGATGCAGTCCAGTGTCAATGAAAACCTACATTTTTTTCCCTAGGCTCAAGGATAAAATCTGATACTACTCTGTCCCTTTGGTGAGAGGAAGACAGAGTGTACCCTGTTCAGGGCACTGGCCAAGGGCAAGAGTGTGTTGGAGTATCAAGCAGGGGAGAAGACCATGAAGCTGTAGGAATCAAAATCATGCAGGACAGCCAAGGTCCAAAGGACCAGAAGTATAAGATCACTAAGCCTGGAGTCTGCTTACTATTATATTCAAATTCTGAGAAAGTATAAACATGGTAAGAAAAGACAGAATATAAGCAAGGCAAAATCAAATATAGTAGAAGGTTGCAAAAAAAGGAAGGAGAAGAATATTTTTTGACTATCATAGTTCTAGAATATCATAGGTTGCTGTGGAAAATGAAGGGAGTGTTGGTGGTTGGTTTTGCATGGGCAAGCATAGATCAGAAGGTCTGGGGTAAAGCAGTCAGGCAACAGGGAGGCCAATTACTACCTCTGCCTAGGCTGGCTTCAACTTCTTCAACTCCTAAGCACAGATGAGAAAATGTCTCTCCTCACCTTCTCCCCAACTGAGAGCAGTGTCCTTGTGCTTTTTCATGAGTGAACATTCTGTGGCATCTTCTCTGTGGAGAAGTCCACCTTGGTATTTCCTCGAGAAGTGAGCCCAAGAGGGTTTTGCTCTACTGGCCAGCCCATGGGTAAAGGCAAGTCTACACTGGCTGTGGATAGGAACCACGGCTCTTCAGTCTGTGCCAAGAGAAGATGGTTCTTGGTGAAGCTGGAGTTATGGGATTCAGCATCTCTTGTGGAGCCCTTCAAACACTGCCCTTCTCTGCGGTGCTTTATGAAGACTGGGCATCGTGTTTCTGTCAAGCAATGACTCAAAGTCTTCTTAGGCCTTTTCTCCAGGTTCAACTCCCAGGCTCTCAGTGGACTTCATGATTTAAAAAAAAAATCCAGTGCATAGCAAATCAATACTTTCATACTTTATTTTCCCTCCAGTATTAGGGATTGAACTGAGGGACTTTGCATTGAACTACATCCCCAGCCCATCTTGTGTTATCCTATCTTGTTTTATTTATTTTGAGACAGGGCCTCATGAAGTCAATAAATTGCCCAGCCCAGCCTGGAACTTGGACTCCTCCTGCATCAGCCCTCTTGAGTGCTGGGATTATAGGCCTGTGCTATCATGCACAGCTTTTGCTTATTGATTCCCTCCAAGACACTGCCTGCCATTTGACCTTCTGGTGCCTTCTTTTCCTGTGACATTTACACAATTGGTCTTGAAGATTTCAAGGCTGACTTACTCATCAGAAACTAGAATTTTCACTTTCCTTGAAAGCAGGGAGAATTGAGCTCCAAAGCCTTTCCTGGCAGTGAAGGGAAGCATTTGCTTTGTACCTCTAGAGCAGAAGAGAAAGGGAAGTTTTCATAGTAAATAATCTGAACATTCATAAACTACCACAAATGTTAATGCAAAAGGAGATCAAAGATTGTTAGAGGAGAACCAGACTCCTCAGGCCAGGAATGGAGCCAAGTTGAAACAGAGGTGGGAGGAGCAGGCGGAGGAGAGCATACATGGGAAAAATACAACCCAAAGGATAGACAAATAAAGTACTCACTTTTTCTCATCCACTACACTCTGCATTCCGCAGTGGGAAAGGACTATGTCAGTGAACCTTCTGCTCTCAGCAGAGGTCTAACACACAGTAGGAGCCCAAGGCCTGTGAGTGAAATGAGCTAAACCTATTAAACATGTCCATAGCAAGAATTTGTAGGTATGTGCAAAATCCCTAAGATGTTGTAGTGTTTGATACATTGTGTCAATTTGGGATGTGATATCCTGGGCTGTGGGGGACCTGCCCCAGGGCAGGGAGATCCCTCCCCAGAGTGACTCAGCACAAAAAGGGTATATAAAGGAGTTGAGGAAGGATTTGACAGTCCACTCTTTCAGAGGAACTTCTGTCTTTGCACTCAGCTTGGACTTCATCTTCTAGCTTCCAGCACAGATTCTTCAGCCTCTGGCTTGGATCCTTCAACTGCTGTCACAGATTCTTCAGCATTCCGTGGCAGACCCATCGGCCAACTAATTTTGTTATATGAAACACTGCAGTGAGCTTCAGACCTTGGAACTGAATCCTTCAGGCTTGAGTGTGCAGACTCCCTCTGCACGCTTCTTTGTCCAACTCTGTGGCTGACACCAGTGTTATAATTTCTCATATATTTGGACATTTTGTGTTATATCTGTTCCTCTAGTAAACTCCTGACTGATACAGATATTGTGAAAGCCCTACAGGTGAGTCTTGAACAAAAATGGTACGTTAAAGCCTTCAATGAATATGCATCAATGAAAGTCCTGAGAAGAAACAGGAAAAAGACAAAGATAAAGGAATCAAAAACTAGTTGAGTATAAAATAAATAAAGTGGCAACTCACATACCCCAACGCTAATCACCTTTAAACTCTTATTTATTTCAATAGACCAGAGCTAGAAGGATGGAATAATAGTCTTATTTGCAAGATTTTTCCCCCCTCAAAATAATGAAGATAATGGGTAAGGAACCACAAAGGGGAAACATCAAGTAGGTCCTTGAGTCTGGTGCTGTCCGACACCACTCTTGTCTCACTAAGGCTCAGCCTGACCGTCATGAAGGTTTTGGTTGGGGGAATGTTATTCAGCTTTTTCCATTTCTCCATCTTTCTCTCCTTTTAAATCACCACATGTTTATCTTTGCCTATGAAGATACCTCTAGCTCCATTCTTCACTATTTCCAGTGACCTCATTTGGAAATGTTATCACTTTAATCTTCTCTCACAGGTTCTGTTCAGTCTGTGAAAATGCTGATACAGGGTCAGCAGCAGAAGATTAAAGGGTCCAACTTCTCACCCCTTGAGGCCTGGGTAGTGCAACCTTTCTAATTTCCTAGGGGCTGTCTGCTCCTTTCTATAAGATCACACCCATGCTGCATTGTAGTTACCTGTATACTCAGACTGAATGCCATTCTTCCTTTCTTCCTAGCTCTTCCAAGCATGAACTGTTTTCTTCATGTCCCCAAACTGAGCAGTGACTCACTGACAGCAAATATTTAATACATTTAATAACAAGTGAAAGAGAGAAATGGAAGGGAGAAAGAGGGAAAAAACAGAGAGGAAAGAGGAGTAAACAAATTAGTTAGCTACTTGGGAAATTCTATTTGTAAGAGAGAGAAAAACATGGTTTTGGGCACCAATTATTCATAGCTCTTCAGCAAAGTCACTTCAAATGGCCTTTTGGCCTAGGTAGCAGACTTTTTTGTGAGGTAGGAGGACAACTTCACATGAACAGAATTATTAAAGCCTACAATGGGAACTAAAGCTATTATCTGTAAGCTTTTTCTAAAAGAAACCTGCGTTCTACAGGTAGAACTGTTTGCAAAAACAGCAAGATAAACTAACCAAATAAACACCAAAGTTTATCTTTGTTATCAGGCATTACAGGGAAGCTTTCTGCCTTGATGCCATAGTTGCATTTCTCTATTTCTCTTATACTTTTCTATACATATAATAGTTACCTTAATGACTGCCTTCCTCACATATTATCCTTTGAAATGATTTTCAGGGCAGGTAGGGTAGGGGTGAGGTGAATTGGTGGCTGCTTAAGGCCCAGTAGATAGGATCAAGAACCCTTGGAATGCTACAGTCCAGGAAGGTGACTACAAATACTAACAATGCACTGCACATTTCAAACTGCTAGAAGAAAGAACTTGAAAGTTTTTGTCACAAAGTAACATTTCTAAGGATAGGTGTGTTTAATCTGACTTAACAGTGCATGGAAATTACCATGTAACCTAACTAATATGCATAATTATCATGTTTTTATGTGTCAGTATGTCAGTAAAAGGTAAATTTCATTTTTCTTTAAAAAGAAAATAGGGCGCTGGGTGTGGTGGTCGACACCTGTAACCCCAGCACTTGGGAGGCTGAGGCAGGAGGATCAGTGTGAGTTTGAGACCAGCCTGGACTACAAAAATGAGCTCAAGGCTAGCCTGAACTGCACAGTGAGATCCTGTCTCAAAAAGACCAAAAAAAAAAAAAAAAAAGAGAGAGAGAGAGAGAAAATGGGCTGGGGATACAGCTCAGTGGCAGAGTGCTTACGTAGGCTTCTGGAAATCCTGGGTATGGATTCCCAGAACAAAAGGATAAAGACGGAAACAGAGAAAAGAAGAAAGAGAAAAAGAGAATGATTCCCTTTGAATAAACTGGCTTATTGATTTGGAAAATAGATCTCTTAAGGTCTACTTTGGCAATAAAAGTAACTCTCTGTCTTTCAGTTAATCTATTTTTTCTCAAAAACATGGCTATTGTGAATCTTGGATCCACTGAGATCTGAGTACACTTATTAGTTTCTTATTGGATTGACCTTTATGGTGAATTTTGTAGCTCTTGTTTTAGTTGCTTTTCTTTCATTGCTGAGGCAAAATACATGACACCAAAATTAAAAGATTTGGCTGACAGTTCATAGAAGTTTAAGTCCATAATCAGCTGGCTCAACGGCAGGCTGGCACGGCAGACAGGCACTGCAGAGGAGAAGCAGTGTGGTGGGCAGAAGAGCAAAGTGAGCCAGGGGCCTTCACAGCTTCCTTCTAACCCTTCTGTATTCTAAAATAGTGGCATCAGAGTGGGTGCCAAAGCAGCATCAACTGAGTAATCACTGAACCCTCATCCTAGCACCTTTAATCCTGGCATCACACCCTGAATGAGTCAGCCCCCTCTGAAAAAGCCTCACCTATGACTACGTGAGGCTTTGGGGAGAAATCCAGATAGAGCCAGAACAAAATTATCTTGACAAAACCAAGCTGCCTGCTTTGCCATTAAGCAAACATTACATTTTCACCACCTTAAAAGAATGTCAAAAGAGTGTAACTCTATTTTGAAATAATTCAAGAAAGTAGAGTGTTAAATTTTTCTTCTATCCTACAACTTAATTATGTTCTGCGTTTTAAATAGTTACAAGAGGCACATTCAAAAAGTTTGATGTCAAATTGAAAATCTTAGTACAATGGATACATTTCCAAGGGAAAAAAATTATTTAAGTAAGACAACAAATTCTGGTTAGTTCAATAATCAAGGAAGAAATTGATGAAGTGGGGAAAGAAATGTCACCCAAAAATATCAAATAGTTTTATAGGCAAAACTTCTCCCTGTAAACAGAAAAAAAGAATACCTAGTTAATTCAAAATGTAGCATAAGTTTGAAGAAATGGCCCACACTCAAGGCTACCTATTGTCGAACAGGAAGATACAAAATTGGCCGATAATGAGATACCCAAACTGAAATAAATCTCTTGCTTAGTTGTAACTGAGATAGTTTATGTCTGAAATATCCCCCAGGGCTTGGGAGATAGCTCAGTGGAATAAATGCTTGCCTGGCAAGTGCAAAGTCCTCAGACTGATCCCTGGTACCACTAAAATAAATAGATGGATACACACACACACAGAGAGAGAGAGAGAGAGAGAGAGAGAGAGAGAGAGAGAGAGAGAGAGAAGATAAAAATGTCCCCCACAAGCTACATGTTTGGAGGTGAGAGGATTATGGGGTGATCCCACTGACTAGCTGCTAGCAGGCGAGGCCTGGTTGGAGTGTGTCACTGGGGCACGACCTGGAAAGTGTTCTGTCCTGAGTCCTCCCTTTACTCTCTGTCCTGCCTGGCACAGGATGAACAGCTGTCCTTCATCCGGGCTCCTCCACACCCTGCTGCCTGGGAGCCAGCCAGCCACAGACTGAACCTTCTAAACATTGCAAGCTGCATGTTTGCAAGCTGCTCTCCTTTCACCTGTGGGTATCAAGGATTTTGTCCAATAATGAGACAGCGACCCAGTCTACAAGAGAATTCACAACACTGGCAGATGCTCCCCAAAAGTCCTTTTGGACCAGCTAACTCTGAAGACACACCTCAGTGTGGGGGTGGGGATCAGGCCACCTCAGGCACTTTGCAGTGGAGCTGGAAGAAGCCCAGCCCCAGGGTCCTCTTGCCTGTGGGTCTGAGGCCCCTTCTGCTTCACAGCCAGTAAGTTGTATAAGCTGATCTCTACCTCCCACCCCACACTGGCAGGACACCTGGGAGCTGGGCAGGGAGAAGGGAAATAAACAAGAAAGGCTAAGAAGAGGAGAGAGACCAGAGGACCACATAAGGGATTCCCTCTAGCAAAGAGATCTTGAGATTGTGCGATAACTGGCACCGTAAGATCAACCCCATGCTGCTACTGAGGAAGATTACGTTCACAAGGGAAAAGTTCAAAAGCCAATAGTGCTATCATCTCTCCGACTTTTGGCTAAGATCAAGTGTAACAGGACAATAGTGCTAAATCCAGCCAATAGTGCTAAGTTCTACTACACGCTGTACTCATACCAAAATAATAATAATGATGATGATGATGATGATGATGATGATGATAATAATAATAATAAAAGACAAGGAGATGGTAGGCATCAGAATGCTTACTGCCTAGAACATTTATCCATAGTACCCAAATTACTAGGTATAGTCAGCTTTCTTTATCTAGTAGGTTTATAGCAGGGTGACAACTTAAAAGATTTAGAAGAAAGGAGTGCTATAGATGGCATTAATAAACTGCGAACTATTACTTATGTTCTAATCAAGAATCTTGCTGGACACAGTGGCACACGTCCATAATCTCAGCACTGAAGAGACAGAGGCAGGAGGGTTGTCATGAGTTCAAAACCAGACTGGACTACACAGGCAGTTCAAAGCCAGCTGGAACTTCACAGGGAGACCAGGAGTCAAAAAGTGGGGAGTGGGGATATAGCTCAGTGGTACAGAGCCTACCTGGCAAGCACGAGCTCTTCAATTCAATTCCTGGTGCATGCACACACACACACACACACACACACACACACACACACACACACACAAAACTCAAATCTCATCTCTGATTGTTTGAATTATTTGAACAAAAAGCAAGAGCAAATGCAACGAATCCAGCCAGGTGTGGTGGCGCACATCTGTAATCCCAGCACTTGGGAGGCTGAGGCAGGAGGATCAGTGCGAGTTCGAGACCAGCCTGGGTTACAAAAGTGAGATCAAGGCCAGCCTGAACTGCATAGCAAGACCCTGTCTCAAAAAGATAAACAATAATAATAAATGCAAAGAATACAAATTTTATGTCTTTGATAGTAGCTATTGGCTATAAAAGCAGCCTAGAAAACAGCCTGGGACATAGGCCATCTCTTATTTTTACACTGGCCAAACAAGGTCTCCCATTTGATAATGGAAGACACCGAGAGAAGTTCAATGTGAAATAGACTACTTGTCTAATAATCAGGAAAAGCCTCAAACTCAGGTGTATATGATCCCAAACTAGGACTATTTTGTTTTTATTTCAACTCGCTGCCTTCCTATCGCTCTGACCATCAAACTTGGCATTCATTTTACTTTCTATACATTTAGTATTTAGCTTTTTATGATTGTACAGAGGTCAAGAGCGGCGGCAGATGTCTATAATCCCAGCTTTCCCAGAGGAAGAGACAGGAGGTTCTGGATTAAAGGGAAATATGGTGAGACTTCTCCAAAAAACAAAAAAACAGATTTCACAAAAAGAAATACGTAAGCATCCTCAGAAATTGAAATATTGACCCCAGGAAAGCACACCTTTGGAGTGAAAATGGCCAGACTTCACAAAGCAAACAACCTGTGTGTAGTTTTTAAGCACCACAAAGGCTTATGGTCTCGAGAAAATGATTTGATTTTTTTTCCACATTAAACATGCAGAATCCTGAAAGTACACTAAGTTGAAAATATTTACAAAGGAAAACTACGGGGGAACTGCCTTGTGCAGAGTAGATGAACAATAAATATTTGTTGACTTTTATTTGATGAAAAATGCTTTGTGATTTTGAGTTCATCTTTCCTCAGCATTCTATTTATATAAAGAAATGATTGATTTTTGCTGTGCTAACAATTTGGAAAGGTTTCTGTGCCTCTCCTCCTGGTGAGCGTGATGCAAATATGAGATCCTAAATTTAGCTGACATTTTCTATTGTCATTAAACTACACATTTACAGCTCCAATATTCCTAAAATAATAATTTGATGATCTTTTTTCCTATGGAAATGAAAACAGATCCCATTGTTGTGTAAGCACGCCTGTAGTCCCTGCAGAATACAGCTTTTTTTTTCTTAAACTTAATCTAATCGGGCCACGTATATGAATGATTTTAAGAGAGGAAAAGTAATAAGGTTATACTGATTTTTCAAAATTTTACATGTACCACCTATAGTGTGCTTCAAAAAAATATTAGAAGCCAGGCGTACCTCTACTCCCAATTATTTGTGAGGCTGAGAAAGGAGGAACATAAGATTGTATATTTGAGGCCAGCCTGAGAAATTTAGCTCTCAAAATTAAGATTTTAAAAGGGCCAAAAGCTGGCCATGATGGTGCACACTGGCAATCCCATCACTAGGGAGGCCGAGGCAGCCAGATCTCAAGTTTGACCCCGGGTTAGCTACACAGCAACATTGAGGCCAGCCTTGATTCTGTAACAAGACCCTGTGTCACACAAACAAATGAATGACAACAGTAACAAAACACGAGGCTGCAGATGTAGCTCAGTGGTAGAGCACACACCTAGCTTAAGTCAAGGCCCTGGTTCCATCTCAGTACTCTCCCACCTCCTTCCCAAAAGAAAGAATGGCTCTTGAGAGCTTCTGTGGAGGTTCTGTCAGTGGAGAGCGGTTACTCACATACTAAGGAAATGGCTCTGCTCTCTCGGGGGTGGTCATCTTCTTCCACCTAGTGTACAGCTTCTGGAGGAATATGCATGGAGCCGTAAGGGAGGAAGTGGACACCCACCTAGCCAGCCACATCAGCTGAACCAACCCTGGCAGTCAATGGGGTGACAGAGGTCGCAGCCAGATCACCCTCACTCCCAAATACATGGACACAATGTATGTATTATTTTATTTTCCTCCATTACTACACATAACAGCATATACAATGTGCTCATTAATGTGCTATATCCAATTATGTGTAGCAATATGTACATTTATAATATGTTTATAACAGAATGTGATACATGTGTTGTAGCTTGAATCTTAAGTAAAGGCTCCTCTGCAGAACAGTGATCCTAGTTATGGCATTACTGGTCACTGGTACAAGCTTTACAGGGCACGGCCTATGGAAAGAACTGAACACACTGGGCTGCACCCTGAGGGATGGCGTGATCTTGGCCTCCCTAGTCTTTGATTCTCTGATTCCTGACTACCAAGTGTTCAGCAATTTCCTCTTCTACAAACTTCTACCATTATGTTCTGCCTCATCCTGGGCCATGAGGCAGCTGATTGGCCATGGACTGGGCTGCCTGAAGCTGTGAGCCAGAATAAACATTTCCAGGGCTGGCTAGATAGCTCAGCAGACTAAAGCACCTGCTTAGGCAGAGCTCAGTGGCTAGTTTCTATTCCTGATTCCCAGAGTGCCATGTGGGCCCCATCCCTGGGGTGCACTGAGACGACTGAGACTGGGTGTGGTGACACATGTCTGTAATCTCAGCTCTTGGGAGGCTGAAAACAGGAGGATCAGTATGAATCCAATCTACATAGTGAGACCCTGAAGACCTTGTACTAAAAAAAAAAAAAGTATTTCCATCTCTTAAATTTATTTTCTTAGGTATTTTGTTATAGTAATAGGTAGCTGACCAGTACATTATGCATATTTACATTTTCATAATGCATGTTTATTTGCTCTTGCATATCACTATCTTTCATATATTTTAAATAATAATGCCAAGGATATTTACTAAAATATTAATAGAGAATGGTTGAAAAAGAGGCCCAGCGAGATGGCTCAGTGGTCTAAAGCGCCTGCTTGGGAAAGCTTGGGTGGCTTCAAGGACAGCGGTTCGATCCCTGGCACCTCATGCTGCGCCAGACCTGCCCTTGGGGTGGGCTGAGCCAGCCATAAAAATGAGTGAATAAACAAAGAAAGGTTCTGAAACAAGAAAATAAATAAATAAATAAAATTTAAAAATTCTTAAAAAAAAGAGAATGGTTGAAAAGATGCAGTATTTTCATACAATGGAATATTAATCACCTATAAAGAATGATGAACTAGAAGACTTCATATATAAGTGGATGTGTCTTGAACACATACTCATAAGTGAAATAAACCAGACCTACATATGCAAATATTGTAGTCTCCCTAGTATAAGAACTCAAAATAAATTAAAATGGAAAAAGCAGTATTAATAGAGATTGCCTGTGAGTGGTAGAATTACAGACAATTTTTGACTTTGTTTATCCTTCTCTGAGTTACAGTGAGTTTTAACAAGGAGCACATGTAATTTTATGAAATGATGTGAATTCTTCAAAAATAAAAAAAGCCAAGTGGTTAGGCATGGCCCACAAACCTATATAATCCTAGTACTTGGGAGGCTGAGGTAGGAGGATTATTGTGAATTCAAGACCACCTGGACTACAAAGTGAGTTCAAGGCCAATCTGAAGCTCTATCTCAAAAGACAGTAAATAAATAAATAAAATTCACAATGACAGATAAGCAACTATATTCCAAACTATGCCAGTCAGCCAAGCAGGAAACATGGACTACATACTACTCAATAGGGAAAACCATGCTGTTTTTGCAGACTCTCTTTTTCCACACACAGCTAATTCCACAGTAATTCTTCTTAGCTACTCGTCTCTTTCTTGTCTTCTCACAGTACCATTCTTGGTTTTCATAAAAAGAAAAAACAGCCTCTCTTCACAATTAATTTGTTTATGTAATATTCATCCCTGACAATAATTATAGTAAGACATCTTCAGAGTTGTTAAATACTAGCTGACTCAATTCACAGGAGCAGAAGTGTGTAGGTGGCTTAGGTCAGGTTCCCTGGGAAGCAGATACTGAGCTGGAATCCTGGAAACAGGAAGTTGACCAGTAATTGTCATGAACACCAATAAGGAAAATAGAGAAATCCCAGAACTGGGCAGAGTGAAGAGCATAATGCTCTAACAGAGGCCCCAACCAGCTGTGAAGAGTCTTAGAGCCCAGGGACTCCAAGGTTCCCTGGGGCAAGGGTGTAGCTTGCTGGAACCAGACAACACCCTTCTCCAAAGAGCAACTCCTGGAAAGTGACTCAGTCTTGAGCCCTCGCCCTTTCTACAGCCCCTTAGGAGCTCCAAGAATGAAGGCCTCATGCTGGGGGTGGCACAGGTACAGCACAACTCAACAGTCTACGTTCACGCCATCTGGATCTGTTTCCCATGCTGTATTTACCCTACAGGAAGACAACGTCCCCAGGACTCTAGTTGGCCCCTTTTCCTAGAAAACTTTACAGAAAAGATTGCTGTTTCTTCCTGAGTACTCTTTTCATTTTTTTATTCTCTGCTTATCTTTCTGCACTAGAAGCCACAAGGGACTGGACTACATTTGCAGATGGAAATTTAGTGGGACTAGTAACAAGCCTCCTAGTAGGGGCTGTCTGTGTAGAGAACTGGAACTTTCAGATGCTCAGATCCTATCATTTTGGAGACAGGAAATGACTGGATGAGAGTAAAGGCATGTGTAGCAATCTTCCATCTCTTGGCTCATTGTGTCCAACAGGCTACTTACCGGGGACATGGTAGCAGGTGTATATGGTCACTGGGGGCCTCCTGGGGTGTAGAATCCTCTCTTCACAGAATATTGTGGCAAGGTGACACCTAGCAAACTGCCCTTTGCACTGGCCTTTCTGTGACTTTCTTGGGCCAGGAGCTTTTGGATGGCCTAATTTATGAGAAGTCCAGTAATCACACCACTTGTTCTGAAGTGATGTGATACAGTTCCAGGCTGGTGATGTGAACACTCTTAGAAATCTTTTTAAAACAGTAGTATATGTTTGTAATACACAATCAATTCATTCCTCATAAGGAATTAGTACACATACATAGACTCTCCTGTAATGGTGCCCTAATGGTCGGAAAGCAAAGGCATGCCCGGAATAGGTTTGATTCCACTAAAGATTAAAAACAAAAAAAACAAAACAAAACAAAAAAACCTGTCACCACATGACCCCTCTGCTTGATGGTCAATGCCGTGTTGAGCCTTAAGGTGGGCTTCTACTGCTGGCACTTTGGACATTTGGCCTTAGTGAGTAAAAGTTCACAGCAGGGAGTCCACACAAGTTCCCCACTGCTACCCTAATACTACCCTTTCCCCAGATCCTGGAGACAGGCGATGGGCTGCTGGGCTGCTTGACATTTGCTGGGGGGGCATTCTGCCTACTTGGCTAACTTCTTCCTCCTCTGTGGTGGGTGCAACACGTAATACACAGCTATTCCCTTTCCCTGGCCATTCCCATAGGCTCACATCTTTTCTGTTTCCAGACTTCCTGCTCGCAGGTCTTCCTTTACACTGTTTCTATCCAAGGCGCCAAAACCCTGGCCAAATCATTTCTCACTGTCCATAGGTTTAATGTCACTTTTCCTACACAAAGTGGATGACCAGGTGCAACTACGAGTGCTCCCTACGGGGTTTCCAGTTCCTGATATTGCCTCTAGTCTTGGATTACTGCAAATTTTGAATATTCTACTTGGAAAAGAGACTCCAAAATGAATGAAAAGGCAAGCTATGCCATACCATTTCTCATTTTTTGCATTACTTTCCGTTCTCTTCAATCATAATAAGAACGGTAAGCTACGGAAATAGTTGCTCATGCACATTACATATCTGACTTAAGGATTTCTATCAAGAAGGAATAACTAGGCCTGGCAGGATGGCTCAGTGGTCTAAAGCGCCTGCTTGGAAATGCTTAGGCAGCTGCAGGGACTGTGGTTGGATCCCTGGTACCACTTGCTGCGCCAGCCCTGCCCTCAGGGCAGGCTGAGCCGGCCATAAAAATAAACAAACAAACAAAAAAGATCAGAGAGAGAGAGAGATGTTCTCTCAAAGAATCAATATTAAAAAAAAGAAGGAATAACTTCCAGGAGTCAACAATAAAAAAGAAGTCAATAGAAACATGGACATTTTTCGGGTTTTTAAAAAAATTTATTTTATTTTATCTTATTTTTTTCTTGTTTAAGAACTTTTGTTTGTTTGTTTATTTTCATGGCCAGCTCAGCCCGCCCTGAGGGCAGGGCTGGCACAGCATGTGGTGCCAGGGATCGAACTGTGGTCCCTGCAGCCGCCCAAGCTTTCCTAAGCAGGCACTTTAGACCACTGAGCCATCTTGACAGGCCCGGAAATTTTTTGAATAGACACTTTACCAAAGAAGAAATTCAAATGGTGAACAATAACAGGTAAAGTTGCTTAATATGACTTGGCATTAGAGAAACACAAATTTAAATCACGGCAAATACTACTATGGAATTAGTAGAATGACTTTAGAATGGCTTATGAGATTGTTTAAAAAAAAAAAAAGTAAAATGTAGATATATGGCTAATGGGAGTGCAAATGGTATAGCCGTTTCGAAAATTTGCTTGGCAGCGTTACACATTGCTTACCATCGGTCCATCAGCTCCAGTCAGATATTTTATTAATAATCACCACAAAATTAGAAGCAACCCAAATGTCCCTCAGCTATTCAAGGAATAAGCAAACTATAACTACCCACAGGAGACTACTACTGAGCAATGAAAAAAAGGAATCGCTGACGCAAACAAGAACATGGAGTAATCTCAACTGCATTATGTTCTCTGAAAACAAAACAAAACAAAACAAAACAAAAAACCAAGTTTGAATACCACACAATTCCATTTATATTACAATTTTTTAAAAAAAGTATGGAGCCGGGTGTGGTGGTGCATGTCTGTAATCCCAACACTCGGGAGGCTGAGGCAGGAGGATCGGTGCGAGTTCGAGACCAGCCTGGGTTACAAAAGTGAGCTCAAGGCCAGCCTCAACTGCATAGCGAGACCCTGTCTCAAAAAGACAAAAAAATAAATAAATAAATAAATAAAATAAAATAAATAAATAAATAAGTAAAGTATGAGGATAGAACACTAATCAGTTGTTTTGAGGGTCTGAAGGTGGAGAAGGGGACTGACTACAAAAGAAGAACGTAAATAATTTGGGGTGTCATAGACTGGCTGTGTGTCTTGATTTTGGTGTGATTGTGTTATGATATGCACTCATCAATACTCAGAGAACTGAATATCAGAAATAATTTACTGCATGTGATTTATTTTACAAATGAAATCAGAGAATTCTAGTTAGAAGAGCAGCTTATCTATTTGCTGACAGTAATCAACTAGGTGATCTTACCTGGAAAATGAGCACCTTTAAGTCTGATAGCTATATTATAGCCTTTAAGGCTTATACTGTTATATTCTATAATAGTCTTTAAGACATGCTTGAGTCTAATATCTATATTACATAGTCCATCTGTTTTTAAAGTTTTCTTATAATATTAAAGTCTGATATGTCCAGAAATGTATACGAGAGAAATTACACTCAATCTCAAAGTGCCTCCTTGTTAAATTGTATTTCTTTCCTTTTATGCTTGGATGTACAAATTTAAGTGACACATCCAGAGACAAATCTCACTCATCAGCACTCCCCTGAGGTCCCAGGCCAGCCAGTGTGCGTAGCAGGCAGGCAGGAGCTCCCATTACGGCAAGCTCCTGGGTTGCAAGGTTCTGGGTTTACATGGAAGGGCTCACAGCATCTCTGTGCTCCTCATGACCTGGGATGCCCACAGCGCTTCCTTCACCCTTGGAAGTGGGTCTGTGCGTGGAGGCAAGTAAGTGGCTGGCCCTAGGGCCCATGCAGCTTGTAGTTCTTAGTAAGGGGAAGGGACCTGACTTTATTGGTTTCCTGTAGAATATGTGGTACTAATAGAGGGGAATGCAACTCCTGACATCTGAAGGCACCTGCATGAGCTCATTTCTGTAAAGCCAAAGAACAAATTTTAGGAACAAATGGAGCTGAAGAGCAGAATATTTACTAGGGGAAAGAAAGCTTTTGTCTGAGAGAGGGACAGAAGCGGGACCAGAGCAGGTTGTCCCAGGAAACTGTCTCTTCCAGGGACTCATGTGTTGAGGTGGGTCTAAGGGCATGAGATGGCACAAAACTATGTTCAACCAATGAGATTACAAGCACCACTGCTCAGGTAAAATTGATTAAATCCAGAACTAAATGGGGAAGTGAGTCATGTAGCAAGTGGGCACCAATATAGAACAGGAGTTTCTTTGGTAGCCAGCCCGTAGTGGTGGGATTAGTGACTCTTCCTGGCTTCCTGAAGTCAATGATCAATCCCAGCATGCTTATCTTTCGGGAGGTCAGCATTTGTTTGATCTTTGGTCTTTTGGTCTGGCCCACAGCAGGAGCATCCGTCTCTCTCACATTTGCAAGGTGTCTTGTCTTCAGTGCTGTCTCCTTGAGGGTCTAGCCCTGTCTGAATGCCTATAATATTTCTATCTAATTTAGCTGCCTACTGCACTACTATTATCTTCTGGTCTCTTCTTGGTCTTGGTTGTCAACAAGAAAACTGCCTGATGTCATTGCATGAGGAAGCCCCCAATATGACCACTGCAGGACCACAGAAAGAGTTCCCATCAATGTCCTGTAACACACGTGTCAGCAATTTAGTGTCAACTGCTGAGAAGGGAGGGTGGGAAGAACCTGCCTGCAGGAATCAGGGGCCAGCAGAGCACCCTTGATGTAGGTGACTAATGACAACGTCCTCAGGCTACATGATCCTCAGGACAAGATCTTGTGGCTTCTCTTACATTGGTATGTGATGTACAAAGTACATCTATGAATACAGGAAGACGGTGTTGGACTGAGAAGGAGAACTTGCAAAGGTAAGGAGTAGGCTCCTCTGAGGTTCAGAGAGGGACAGCCAGAGCCAGAGCCAGAGCCAGAGCCAGAGAGAGAAAAGAAGGGAGGGAGAGAGGGAAAAAAGGAGGGTAGCGGGAGAGAGGGAAGGAGGGAGGCAGGAAGCAGGGAAGAAGGGAGAGAGAGAGAGAGAGAGAGAGAGAGAGAGAGAGAGAGAGGGAGAGAGAGGGAGAGAGAGAGAACCCAGAGAGAGAGGAGTCACCACAGATTGCAAAGGACAGAGGCAAGCCCAGAACTTGGACATGAAACAATCCGACAGTTTTACATTGTGAAAAGAGGTGCAGGGAGCTCCAGGTCGTTAAATTGAAGCACAAGAACCTAGGAAATCCGAGGGCCAAGGGGTCCTCATACCACAGCTGAATGCACTCAATCATTTATAAACTCTACAAACTATCCATGCACACTCTTGGGCCCCATATTGGCCTTGAAATTGGGAGTCCAAGGAAGAACAATTTTCTACTAAATACAGGATAGTGGCTCAGGGGACTCAACAAATAAATAAGTAAGGCAGTATAGAAAAGCTCCCCCCCCCCCAATTTTTTATTATTAGCAAATGCTTGCAGTACCTACTGATTCTATTCCCATGAGGACTTGGTGCACGGACCTAACACATCTTAATTCTTTCTCTGATCACCTCCCTTCCCTTCATCTCTTGGTCCTCTTCCCTTCTGTAAAAAATATCTATTTCTTAGAGTTGATCTTGCCAGGGTCTGAATCTCTGATCCAAATACTTAATAACACCATTTTATTATCATCTTCCTAGTCTGAAAAAGAAAAAAATACAAGTAGTGCCCATTTCTGTTGCAACTACCTTAAAGTTGAAGAGCAATTTACCTGCAGCATCGTGAGCACTTAAATATTAGCTATTAAAATTAGAAACAGGTATGGGTACTTTAATGTCAGGAAAAGAAATCTCTGTAAAGAAAAGGAATTTAGATAAGGGGAACAAAAGGTGATGGAACTATTTTAGTTGCAGTCTTGAGGGAAGGCCTAAGAGGAGGACATTTCACAAGGAGCTTGAACAAATAAGAGCAAGTCAGGCCAAAGCCCATAGAAAGACATTCCTGAGGGTGGGACAAAGGTCCGGGTGCTAGGACAGGTGGAAGGTAGAGGACAACTGTGCTTATTTTTTAGAAAATAAAAAGACAATGCCTCCAGCTATAAATAGATTAGCATTACATTAAAGCCTGTACATTCTGACAGGAAGTGGCACCCATAAAGACTACAGCATAGCTTTGCACAAATTTAGTGAGGATTCTGCCTCTTAAGGAGGCAGGGCAGGTTTCGCTGCTGGAAGGTTACAAAATAATCTCTGGGTTTCCAGCGTTCTTTGGATTTTAGGACTACAGATAAATGGTTGCTTGAACCTCTAATAATGCCTTCCTATAGGCTATTTATAGGGTCAGCACTCTGGAGAACACGTGTCAGCCAACCCCCTCCAAAAGAAAAAAAATCCAAAAAATCTGTATAATTCTGCCTCAGCTGTTGTTTTTGAGCTAGCTCGCATCCTTTCTCCAACATTGGTACAGGTTAAGATTCTGTCCCTGAGTAATCTTCATGAGGAAGGAAATTAGGGGTGGCGGGCAGGCGCCTTGGGGTACACTCAAGGCCCACCCAGGCTGATATGGTTGATGTGTAAGTTTTTGGTGTTCAGATCCCAGTGACCATAATGACCTCATACAAAGAGGAAAACTTGGCCATTTTTCTCAATTCAACCAACTTTTCTCTTGGGGTAAACACAGGTTAGAGGAAGAGTGGGAGTTCAGCCTCAGGGGCTCTGGGTGGAACTCTGGTGTTCCCAGGCCTTAGGAGCAGATTGCACTTACACTCAGCAACAGGGGACCTCAAAAGGTAGATACCGCATACCTAGTAACCTGAACAATGTCCTCCCTTTAACCAGATGTTCATTTAAAGCTTGAAGCCAGAAGCTTCGAAACTTTGAACACTGTACCTCGTATCTGAGCTCCTGGTCCTCGGTGGGGGGCACGCGGGTCCCCAGCTCCTCCTTTCTCGGGTCTCCCGCAGCGACGCCGAGGTCACTCGCAGCCCGCCGCCGGGCTCCGGCCGCCAGGGGGCGCTGCGGCCCCCTCTCCCGGGAGCGGCCGAGCCAGCCCGGTGGGTGTTTCTCTCTCCGTCTCGCGCTCTCTCCTCTCGGCCTCACATCCGGGTCTGGAGCGCGGCCGCCGCTGTCAGTGTCGGTGCGGGCGCGTCGAGGCCGGGCCGGGGCGCTGTAAATGGCGGCGGCGGGAGGCGGAGCGGCGGCCACGCTCAGCCCAGAGCCCCCAAAACTTTAGACTCGAAGCCCCACAACTTTCCGGGAAAGTGCTGCCGCTCCGGGGGCGTGGACGGAAGGGGAAGCCGAGGCGGGAAGTCTGGGGAACGCGGCGGGCAGCCGGGGAACCTCGAACCCGCGGCGGGGGCGGAGGCGGAGTCCGCCGAGCCTCGCGCGCCGCGGCCCCCGCCTCCTTCCCGCGCCCTCGCGGCGGCCCGAGCCGGGTCTGCGCGGGGCCTCGCGGGCGGTGGTGCCACAGCCCCGCCGGGTGCCCGGCTCACCAGCTCCGCAGGGCCCTTAGGCTGCGGCGCCCGGGCGCGCTGAGGTGAGGCCGCGGCCGGGGCTCCGGGCGCCCGCGGGGCCGAGGCGGGGGCGGGGGCGGGGGCGGAGGAGACTGGGCCGCGCGGCGCGCGCAGCTTCGCCGGTCCCGAGTCGTGGGGCCGCGGCGCGCGTGGTGCATGCGGGGCGGGGCGGCCGCGAGCCGGAGGCGAAGATGGAAGGCTTAACGCTGAGCGACGCGGAGCAGAAATACTACTCGGATCTCTTCTCCTACTGCGACATCGAGAGCACCAAGAAGGTGGTGGTCAACGGACGGGTGCTGGAGCTGTTCCGGGCCGCGCAGCTGCCCAACGACGTGGTCCTCCAGGTAACGCCGCGGCCACGGGCTCCGGGCTCCGAGCGGGGCGGAGGGCGCCGCCTCCCGAAGGCCGGCGCGGGCAGGGGCCGCAGGTGCCGGGGTGGCCGGGCTCCGCCTGCGGTGGGGTCGAGACGGGGTCGCCACCCTCGGCCGCCCCCGAGAGTCCGTGTTTTTCAGCACTGCAAGAGCACCTTCCCTGCCTGGTTAATGTGTTTCAGTACTAGGTCATAGTAAATACATGGTCCATTGCATCCTGCAGAGTAGTGAAGTTGTCACTACAGGTAATTTTGAATTAACTGATAAATTTTGAATTAAGCGGTTAAGTCAGGAATCCAAAAAGCAAGGTGTTCTGTGGGGGTGTTTTTTGTTTGTTTGTTTTTGTTTTTTTTTTTCTACTGGAACCTTGCACTTGTTAGGCAAGCACTCAACTCGCAGGTTTTTTTTTTTTTTAAGGAAGCAAAATTCTTAAGGAGATTAACAAATTCGAGCTTCTAGCTAATAGTTTGCAAGCAGATAAGAAAAGAACTTGTAATTATTCATAGAACGTGGATCTGATGTAAACTGGACAGGACATTCGATAATATTTAGAAAAACTTGTGGATCGGGGTTACGACGTGATTACTGAGTCAGCTGGAAGTGAAGTGTGCAAGTCTGCTTCAATCCGTGGCCTTGGAGGAACAAGTAGAGCTAAATGTAAGCTTTTTAAAAAGTCGCAGGCTTCCTAAAGTTCTTATCTAAGGTGTGTGGTGAGCACCAGTGTTAGTGTTTAATGATTTCTAGCTGCTAGCAGGAGTCAGCCGCAACTGTATGTCAGAAACAGGTTTTAAGCCTTCATCCTTCTCTTGACCCGAGCCAGTTAGCCGGAGCTTCAGAACAGGAAGCCTGAATCTCAGGTGCAGAGTAGTGAAGTGCCAGGCCTTGGGCAAGGTTGGAAGCTGTTGGCCTCACTTTTCCTTCTGTTTGTGCATGTCAGGGTCAGGTGCTTGCCTCTCCAGCCTGAACACTGCGTGCTCTTGAGCGGTATGAAGTCTCAGACCCTGCCTATGTTAGTTTGTTTTGCTATACATGTTCTATATTGCTGTTTTAAATGTTGGAAAGACAAGGGTTGAAAGTACCAATGAAGGACAAGCAGGAGCCCCTGAGCCATGCTGTTGAAAATAGACAAATAGTCAATATTTTAGGCACTCCTGGCCACATAGAGTCTGTATTATTTGTGTCTTTATGGCCTTTAAAAAACGTGAAAATCATTTTTAAGGCAGGAACATACAAAACAGGCCTCGTAGTTTGCCAAATCTGGTAAGAGTGATGGTAGTGTGGGCTGCCTTAGCCTCTACAGATTAGAGTAGAACTTGCCCAGAAAGGGGTCTGGCCAGAACCTTCCTATTCATGACCACCCCCTCTTTTTGTGGAATTACTAAAACATACCTACAAATCAGGGAGGAACCAAAATTAAAAAGAGGCCTCCCATATTCTGTTTTGGCTTATGTTTGGGACAGAGAGATGAAATAAACTTATAAATTTTTAGTGTAGAATGTGTTATTTAGGACAAATTAGTGAATTAAACTTTATTTAAAAATATCAAACCCAATGTGAGTTACATTTGTATTTTTTTAACATTCGGAAAGAATGTCATTGGCTTTTTGTATAAAAAGAAAGCTTAAGTACAGTATTCAAGATTCAGTTACAAATCTGAAGCAGAACTCTTACAATAAATAGTGCAGACTCACCAGCCCTGAACTGAAAATCCAAAATTCGAAATGTTACCAGACCCAGAAATCTTGTGGGCCAACATGATACCAAAAAGTGGTAAATTTCATACCATTCACAGAATTATGAAACATTATATAAAATCACCCACAGGCCGTGAATATGGTGCATATAAAGCAAATGCTGGTAGTGTTCAGACTTGGATGCTGACCCCCAAATGCCCTATTATAGCATTCCAAAATCTGAAAAAAAAAAATTGAGACTACTTGGGCTTCCAGTAATTTCAGATAAAAGATAAATCTATACTAAGTAGCAATCTGGATATCTAAAAGGTATTTTACTTTGTAAAAAATTTACTTAAGACATAAAAATATGAGACAAAGGAAATGTGGGCTTCATTTGTTTTTTCCTTTTGGTGGTATTGGTGTTTGAACCTAGAGCCTTGAACATGCTAGTCATCTGCCATTGAAGTACATTTCTAGTCCTGTTTATTTGAGACTGGATCTTGTTAGGTTGCCTGGGCTGCCCTTGAATTTACAGTCCTTCTGCCTCAGTTTTGAGAGTAGTTAGCATTACAGGTGAACACCATGGTGTTGCTCTGGGCTTTATTTATTTATTTTTTTAAGGGAGTTTGAGTTTTTCTGAAAACAGCGTGCCATTGTTTTCCATGTAAGACACATTTGGCACAACTCAGAATTCTGAGTTTTCTGTGCATAAGAGGGCTTCAGAGACAAGTGAGAAGGTGTGGCAGGGCTTGTCAATTACGGAAATCGCATGTGCAACATGAAGTAGAATGTGAATGGCATAGGGACGCAGTGCATTACGTAAACATAAAGATATGAATAAGAAAGGCTTTTTTACTGGGTTCAGCTGGACTTGAAGGTGGAGTAGGGTGTGGGATAAACAGAACTTCCAGGTAGAAAAGAGACCATGACCAAGGTACAGTACATAGGAGCCTTGCCAAGGACTAGTTCAGCAGAAGGTAGGGCATGTTTTGGGAATAATGGAATATAGAGTCAGAAAGAGGGCATATAACTATAGAGATTGAAAAACCTGCAGGACATTTCATACGTCTTTCAGAGGACACTGGAGATCCATTAAAAGTTTCTAAGTTTGAATGGTAGAGAAGTTAGGCACTATGGAAGGAGGCCCTTGCACAAGTTTTGAGTGGGCATCCAAACCAGAGCACTGGCAATGGTACAGCAAAGGGGCTGGATGTGTTATTGAAGGACTGCTGAGTAGCCGCTATTTATGAGGCTTGTGGAATAATAGTTCACTGAAGCCAGATTATCAAGGTGGGGGAGGGGAGCTTTGAACAATTGTGAAGGTAGAAAGAAGTACTGTAGTAGGTTTCAGAGAGATGACTCATAAAAGCTGTGCTTAAAGAGGCTTTGGTCACAGCCACAATAGGTAGAGGAAAGCATTTGGCAGCTAATTAACTTAGGAACTTATTTTGTGTTACACGTACGCAGTGGTGAGGAAGTGGGGTGGTGACACTCCATGTAGGATGAGGGGAGGCAGTGGTGAGGTCGGTTTTCACCCTGGCTTGGGGAGCATGTGTCAGTGTCTAGAGATGTTTTTGTTTGTCATAACTTGTAGAGAAAGTGATTCTTTTTCTTTTTCCCCTTTGTATTTAGTACAGGCTCCCACTATGTTAGGTCTGACTCATAGTGATTCTCCTGTTTTTAGCCTCCCAAGCGCTGGGATTACAGGCATGTGCCATCATGTCTAGTCTCCATAGCTGTCTCAGTACACTCTGGGGGTGGGGTCAAGAGGGCCTGCCAGGGATCCAATCAGGCTGCTGTTCTCTGCCCAAGCAGATGCTTTAGTCTGCTTAGCTATCTGGCCAGCCCTTGGGAGAGTGGTTCTGCTGGCATGTAATGTGTGGAGGCCAGAGATCTACTAAATATCCTGACGTGCACAGGACACCCCCCACCACCACCACCATAAGAAGAATTGGCCCAAAAATGTCACGATGGCTGACACTGAGAAACTGACCTGAACTCCTGTGGTGGCAGAGGGTAGAAAATGAGGCTAGTGGTGTAGTAGGGATTATGGAGGTAAACTAGACAGGTATTTTTGCTTGGCATTATTTCAGTAGGGGAGAAATGGATCAAGGGTTATTCACTGCAAACACCCTTCAGAAAAGAAAAAGGTTAGGAAGAGGTCCTGAGGTTTTTTTTTTGGTTTTGTTTTGTTTTTTGTTTTTTTTAAGAGATAATGATTAGTATGATTTCAGGTGCTTTGAAGGGTAGTGAAAATCTCCTGGAGATGGAAACGGGTGGAGATTTGTCTATGATAAAGGTCACATGTTTGGGGCATTTTGCTTTGTCTTCCTCTCCTAAGTGTCTTAGGGGCCGGGCCAGATAGTGTTCTCATGCAGTGGGCATGTACATACACATCAGGGCCTTGATCCATCCCAAAGTTTTCAGCATTTGCTGAAGTCCCAAGAGGGCTGACTCATCTGCAGGAATGAGTTTGGAGAACAACACAAACAGAGGGGCCCAGAGCTGAAAGAGAAAGGGACTTGCATTTATTGAGCACTTACTGTGCTCCTTTTATTAGGCAGGTCATTTTTATATAGAAGCTTCTTTGGTCCATGCAATAACCCTAGGAGTGGGTATTCTTGTTTTTAGCAAGAAACTAGCTAGGCAGAGAAGTTGAATGACTTGTTCATGTGGAGTATCTCTCCCTTACCATTATTTCTTAATACCACCCAGCTTTTCTTCCCTTTGTTGTTCATGTGCCTGGAGGGCAAGATGGGTATAATATTGAGTCAGATTTCGATTTGCTCATACTTCTCTGGACAGAAGAGTAGAGGTTTCAGATTGCTCCATTTTGTAATTCAATATGAACTTCTTTTCTGTAGCAGAGTTTAATGTATGATCTCTTGGAACACAGCCACTTCAGAGAAAGAGGCTATTCTTGTAGTTGTTATCCTGGGCACACACACAGACAATTTTACATTACAGCTTTCAGACATCTAAGGTATGTGCATTACATTTATTTTGGAATAGCAGACCAAAGCCTGTGTTGGATTGAAGGGTTTGTTTTTGAAGATAGTGTCACTTGACCAAGTGAAGAAGTTAACACTTTGTAAATTGTGCTCCATGCCACAAAAAGCAGGAAGAGGAGAGAAAAATCTGGCTCTTAGTATTTAATTGAGGGAGTGTGTTTTGATTTAAAAATGAACATTTCCAGCCCCTTGAGGTGGTGCACACAATATAGTCCCAACACTCTGGGAGGCTGAAGTGGGCAGTTTAGCAAAACCTTGACTCAAAATAAAGGTATCTATCTATTAATTGATAGATTGGTGGAGGTGGGGATCTAGCTTCGTCGAGGTTTCAGCCTTCCTATTTGGGCCCAAAAAGGCAACTTTTCTAAAAGTTATTCTTTTTAAAGGTTAGGAAAGGTATAATATTTATCATATCAATCACTGTGTATTCCTAGCTCTCACTTTTTTGAAAGTGTCTACTTAGGGGAATGTCATACAAAGTTCATACAAATTGAATGTATAATAGCTTGATAAAAGGTTTTAGTACTTACTGTTATTTTAGTGAACTCTGTAAGCAGTGTGCACTATGAGTGAAGCTGAAAAATTTTTAGGTCATTTAGCTAGAACATTAGTTTTGTAGCATATTTGAATAACATAAATTTGATAGGGAAAAGCAGTAAACTGTTTTCTTTCTCTTAAGTTAATGACAGGACCTGGTCATTAATGATAGCTTTAAAAATAAGGAGCAGAGCTTCATTTGTGTCTTAGAAGTCATAAGCTTAATTAAAGTGTCAGGTTTGCTACTACGAAGTAGCTTTGTTATTTGTAGTTTCTGAATCATCAAACTAATTTTAACTGCAGAGATAAAATTCTCTCAATCAGGTATTTTCCTGCACAGAGCTGGAAAGCTGTGTGGAGTCATGTTTACTTTTACAGTTTCTTTTACCTTTCATATTGTGCTGCTTTTCTCCTCTTCCTCCTCTTCCTTTTTCTTCCTTTCTTCCTACCTTTAGTATTGTGGGTGGTTTGTGCTAAGGACTTTGGCAGCTAGAACAGAGCTCAAGAACTACACACGGACAGACAGAAAGTTCCTGTTCAGGCTTCAGCTAGCACTGTGACCTTGAGCAGATCACTTAATGTTCGGGTTTTAGTTCTTGGAACCTGAAGGGTTTGTGTTGGATTTTGTGATTTCTGACTCAGATGAATGCCACTGTGTCGGGGTGATTACTCTGTCCAGCCTCACCCCTGAGAAAGTAGCACATAGATTTGTGATTAGTGCTCAATTATTCTAACACTCCATTTGCTTTCTTTATGGATTTAGAGGAGAATTCAAAATATCAGAGTCTGTGGTGGTAACTGCTTCCTCATGGTGTCTTGAAGTGAGAATTTGAAATGGGGCATAAAACTTGACATTTCTTTTTGTACTCTGGACAACTACTATGAAGACAATACTATGTGTTGTATCAGTTATTGTGGCTGTCCTACTAAGGTGTTTTGAAACTGTCTTAATATTATTTGTTAATAAACATAATTAAAAAAAAACATTTCTGGTGTTTTCCTTCATCCATGTTATTTTTTGTACCCTCTTCCTAGAACAAGCGCATCTTTACTCAACTCATCTGCTTTTATCTCTCTGTAAGAAAATTGCTAGAGTTAAACCATATGGCACATTTTATTGAGGTTTGGTAGTTGCAGAATTTAGGTTTTTCAAACGTAGCATCTTTTTCTGTTTTTTAAAAGTAGAGGGTGTAGTGGCATACATCTGTAATCCTAGCACTTGGGAAACTGAGGCAGGAGGACTGCTGGGAATTCAAGGCCAGCCTGGGCTACACAGTGAATCCACCCTGAACTACAAAATAAATGTCTCAAAAATAAATATGAAAATGAAACATACCTCTTCTCTGTTTTGTTTCAAGACCTTAGATTTTTTGTGTTGTTTTCTTGATATTCTGCTTAGAGAACATGGTTACATAAAATGTTGCTAATAATTTGAGGTTGCTGGCCTTTTCTCAACCTAGTCAATTTCATTCTACAGATCTCTAGTGTAAGAAAGTTCTAGGACACTACAGGTGGACTTGTAAAATGCTGAGGATATGTTCTTTGTTTGAGACAGGACCTCATAATATAGCCCAGGCTGGCCTTGAACTGAGGGCAGTCCTCCTGCCTCAGCCTTATGAATACTGGGATCACAGGTGTATGCTAGCATGCCCAACTGGTGTGTGTTTCTTAAAGTGTCTTATAGCCTACTTCTTATGGCCACTATTTGTATTAGGTTTTATGTACATGGAGGAAAAATCAATCTTAGGCTAATGTTAAGGAAAAGAACTGTGCACAGTATTATAGAATCACCGATAAGGAGGCAGTGAGGACCTGTTTGGGTACAAGGAAAGGCCTCTTGGATAGCGTGGACAGTGGGTAGGCAGCAGGAGAGTATGGCATGTTTCATACCATATAAAACCACATGTGAAAGGCCTGAAACCGTAAACAGTTTAAAATGTTTAAGGAAATGAAAAGCTGGAGCCATATGGATGAGAGGCAATACTGGTAGGTACCACTTCTGAAAGGAATTTAGATTTTAGTGGAAATGTATAAAAGTTGTAATCAGGAGAGTAAGATCTGAATTATATTTTGAAAGATCACTCTGACTTCTCTGTAAGCAAAGACAGTGTTGGGGCACATAGCAGTAGCTTGGCCATTGGGCACCCGCACTGGTTGAAATGAGTGAGGTGGCAGTAGTATAGGATGGGGTGGTCCAAAAATGCAATCTAAAATTTAAAAAAAATATATTACAGTAAAAGACATATTTGCTGTTAATCTCCCTCAGAATAGTCTCCCTTGTTTTCAATACATTTATCCAATCTTCTTGCCACTTTTTGAAGCATTTGTCAAAGTCCTCTTTCAGGTCTTCATGAGGTATAGTGGAAGATACATTGAATGCTTTCCTGAATGCCATGCAGTGGAAAGACAGAGTTGTAAAGACACTACTGCATGTTCTCATCTACATTATCACTGGAACTATTTGGTACTGTTTGGAAGGTCTCTGGAGTAGATTAAGGGCAACCAGAATGGTTAGAGGGAAATTGGGAGTGTAATGTGGTATCACAAATGTTTCCAGCAGGAGATTATTACCTGGATTGAATTTGGCTGAGAGGTTGAGAGGATATGTGCAGAAATGTAGCCATTAGATTTGGTAATTTAGAGCTCATTGATAATTCTGATAAGCCAGTTACACAGGTTGGTGGGGATGGATGCTTGGTTTGAATTACTTGATCTCTCAAGATAGTGACTAAAAAACTAGAGGTAATATATAGCTTCCTAAAGAAAATTACTAATGAAAAGTTACTAATGAAAAGGCATAGATAATTGAAGCTGGATGTGGATAGGAATGCAAAAAATGCTGTTTTTGCTTTTTTGCCCTTTGATAGGAAAGGGATCACTTCCTCAATTTTAAAAGGAAAAGAAGGGAAAACATGGGTTAGGAGACAAATAGGAATATAGAGTTAGTGTATCTATGGGAGGTTTGCATGTTCCAACTTAAAAGGCTTCGTTTTTTTTTTCTACAGAGAGCCAGGCTTAATAGTGTAATAATGATACAAAGTCTGCCTAAGATAGGAAAAAAATACATTCATGGTAATGTCAAAAAGATCTAAAATACATATGAATGAATTGGTAGAAGAAATACCAGGTTTGTACTAAAAATGTGAAAAGTTACTCAGAGAAAGTAAAGACTTAAATAAATGGAGAGGAGATCTTAATCCATAGATTGGAAGATGAAATACTGAAAAATTAATTTAAAATTTTTAATAAAGAAATATTGAGATGGCAGTTTTTCCTTCATTGACTCAACAAAATCCCAGTACTATAGGCTGTTTATAGAAAATGTCAGGGCAATCCTAAAATTAGTAAGGAAACACAAAGGACCTAGGATAGTAAAAACAATTTTGAAAAAGAACACAATAGGAAACTTGCCCTACCCAATTTGAGTGCTGCCTTGTAGTATCTTAGTAATCAAGCATAGGTCACATCATGCAGATCTATGAAGCAGAGTTGAGGCTCAAGAAATACCCCTACATCTGGTCAGCTCACTGAAAATTGCTGAAATGAGTGATGAAAGAGGATAGTTTTCTCAACAAATGGTTCTGGAATAACTGAGTATCCAAGTTTAAAAAATATAATAGACATGTTGTGTGTACTTTACACCACACACACAAAAAAAAGCTCACAATAGATCATATACTTCATTGTGAAACTTTAAAGTTTGTAGATAATGGGAAAATCTTTGATACCATGGATTAGGCTGAGTATTTTTATTTTTACTTTTAAAGACTTTTTAATATTTATTTATTTTAAATAGTAAAAATAGAAACAAAGATAGAAAAAAAAGTAACAAGTAAGAATACATACAGTACAGAATTTCAAAACAAGAAAAATTTAACAATGGTTGCATTACATAGTTTCATCAAATCAATGTAGATCAACAGATATAGGTATATTAAGACTGATCAGGTAGCCGGGTGTGGTGGCTCACGCCTGTAATCCCAGCTCTCGGGAGGCTGAGGCAGGAGAATCGGTGCGAGTTCGAGACCAGCCTGGGCTACAAAAGTGAGCTCAAGGCCAGCTTCAACTGCATAGCAAGACCCTGTCTCAAAAAAAAAGACTGATCAAATAATTAAACGTTAACACTTTCAATAAACATTAATTTTTTTTAACTCTTCCAAATGCATTTTGAATTTAAGTCACTCTTCCAAACAAAATTATAGGGGTTGAGAATGCAGAGAGCACAAGGTCCTGAGGTTGATTCTTGGTACTGCCCAAATTTTATTTATTTATTTGTTTGTTTGTTTGTTTGTTTTTGTGAGTCCTTACACTAGGGAGACTATACAATATTTGCATGTGTAGGTCTGGTTTATTTCACTTATGAGTGTATATTCAAGATACATCCATTTATATATGAAGTCTTCTAGTTTACCATTCCTTATGGCTGAGTAATATTCCATTTTATGAAAACACTGCATTTTTTTTCAACCATTCTTCAGATGATGGGCATTTTGGTCATTTCCAGGATTTGGTTATCACAAATTGTGCTGCTGTAAACATAGGTGCACAGATATCAGTATGATATGATGTTTTCAGTTCTTCTGGAAAAATTCCCAGTAGGGGGATAGCTGGATTGAATGGTATTTCCAGCTCTAGTTTTTTAAGGAGTCTTCACACTGCTTTCCATAATGGTTTCTCCAGTCTGCATTCCCACCAGCAGTGGAGAAGCATTCTTTTTTTCCCACAGCCTCTCGAACATTTGTTGTTGGTTGATTTCTTTATAGTAGCCATTCTTTCTGGGGTGAGATGGTATCTAAGTGTTGTTTTGATTTGCATTTCACGAATGGCTAACAATGTGGAGCATTTCTTCTTGTATTTATAGGATTGTTTAGTTTCTTCCTCTGAGAAGTGTGTGTTCATCTCACCTGCCAGTTTCCGGATTGGATCTTTAAATTTTGGGACCTTAATGGTTTTTAGTTCTTTATAAATTCTAGATATTTGAAAATTTTCTGGGTTGTCTTTTCACTCTGTTGGTAATTTCTTTTGACATGAAAAAACTCAGCCAGAGGAGGTCCCATTTGTTGATTGTTTCAAATGTTAAACATGCATTTTGATTCTTGTCCATGAACTCTTTGCCTTCCCCGATGTCTAAGATTTCCTCCCGACTTTCTCCTCTAGGAGGTTTAGGGTTTCTCTTTTAATATTTAGATCTTTAATCCATTTTAATTTTATTTTAGTGCATGATGATAGACCTGGGTCAAGTTTTAGTTATCAGATGTGGAGAGCCAGTTTTTCCAGCACCATTTGTTAAAGAGGCTATCTTTCTTCCAGTAAACATGTTTGGCCCCTTTGTCAAAAATAAGGTGGTTGAGTGTGTTTGTATTTACTTCTGCATCTTCTAATCTATTCCATTGATTCTCAGGTCTATTTTTTTTTTTTTGCCAGTACCATGCTGATTTTATCGTGGTAGCTCTGTAGTATAATTTTAGATCAGGAATTGTAGTGCCTCCTGCCTTACCTTTGTTGCCCAGGATTGTCTTTGCAATTCTGGGCCTTTTTGGTTCCAAATAAATTTTAGGAATTACTTCTCCAGGTCTGTGAGGTATGTTGATGGTATTTTGATAGGAATTGCATTAAATCTGTATAACAATTTAGTGAGTATGGCCATCTTCACAATGTTGGTTCTTCCAATCCAGGAGCAGGGAATATCTTTCCATTTTCTGAAATCCTCTAGGATCTCTTTTTTCAGAGTACTGTAGTTTTCATTGAAAAGCTCTTTTCTTTAGTTAGGTTAATTCCTAAGCATTTCATTTTCTTCAGTGCTATTGTAAAGGGTATTGTTTCTCTAGTTTCTCTCTCAGTTTGTTTGTTATTTGTATAGAGGAATGCCATTGACTTTTAAAAGTGTGTTGACTTTGTAACCTGCTATGCTATTGAATTTGTGTATTAATTCTAGTAGCTTGTTGGTGGAGTTTTTGGGGTCTTCCAAATAAATTATGTCATCTGCAAATAATGATAGTTTACCTTCTTTACCTATTTTTATTCCTTTTATTTCTATCTCTTGTCTAATGGCTATAGCTAATGATTGCAGAACTATATTGAATAGGAGTGGTGATAGAGGACATCCTTGTCTTGTACCAGATTTGAGAGTAAAAGGCTTCAGTTTTTTCCCATTGAGAATTGTTAGCTGTTGGATTATTGTAGATGGCTTTTATCAGGTTGAGGAAGAGTCCCCCTATTCCTATTTTCTGTAGTACTTTGAACATGAATGAGTGTTGGACTTTGTCAAAAGCCTTTTCTGCATCAATTGAGATGATCATGTGATTTTTGGCCTTGACTCTGTTGATGTAGTGTATCACATTTATAAATTTGCGTATATTGAACCATCCTTGCATTCCTGGGATGAATCCTACCTGGCCATGGTGTATAATCTTCTGATGATTTGTTGTATTCTAGTGGTGAAGATTTTATTTAGAATTTTTACATCTATGTTTATGAGAGAAATTGGCCTATAGTTCTCTTTTTTAGTTGTGTCTCTTTCTGGTTTTGGTATCAGTGTAATACTTGCTTCTAGAATGATTTTGGGAGGATTGCTTCCATTTCAGTTTCCTTGAAGAGTTTGAGAAGTATTGGGGTTATGTCTTCTATAAATTTCTTGTAGAATTCCGTGGTGAATCCATCACGTCCTGGACTTTTCTTTGTGAGTAGGCTTTTATTATATTTTGTATTTCATTGGCTGTTATTGGGTTGGTGAGAGTTCTTATATCTTCTTGATTCAGTTTTGGTAATTTATACTTTTCTAGGAATCTGTCAATTTTTTCTGTGTCTTCAAGTCTGTGAGCATAAAGATTCTCCAAGTAGCTACTAATGATCCTCTGAATCTCTGCTGGCTCTGTAGTAATTTCACCCTTTTCATTCCTTATTGCTTGAATTTGAGTCCTTTCCTCTTTTTGATGAAGGTAGCTAGAGGATTATCAATTTTATTTAATCTTTCAAAGAACCAACTTTTTGATTCATTAATTCTTTGTATTGTTTTCTTTGTGTCAATTGAATTGATTTCTGCTCTAATCTTTATAATTTCCTCCCATCGTTGGGCTTTGGATTTCATTTGCTCTTCCTTTTCTAGTCAGTTTAGGTGCTGCATCAGAGTATTTATTTGTTCCTGTTCTGTCTTAATATGCGAGTTCAGGGCTGTAAAATTCCCTGTAAGAACTGCTTTCATTGCATTCCATAAATTTCAATAAGTTGTATTTGAATTTTCATTTAATTGTAGATATTGTTTAATTTCTTGTTTAATTTCATCTGTTACCAACTGGTTGCTGAGAAGCGTGCTGTTTAATTTCCACGTATTTCTGGGGTTCTTGTGGCTTCTTTTGTCATTTATTTCCAATTTCATTGTAGTGTGGTCAGATAGTGTGCATGGCATAATTTGTGTTTTCTTGCATATACTTAAGCATGACCTATGGATTAATATGTGGTCTATTTTAGAAAATGTCCCATGTGCAGCTGAAAAAAATGTGTATTCTGAAGTGTTTGGGTTGGAACACTCTGTGTATGTCCACTAAATCCAGCTGTTCCAGGTCCCAGTTCAGGTCTGCTACTTTGCTAATTTTTTGGCTGCTTGACCTATCTTTTTGGGATAAATGGGTACTAAGGTCTCCTGTTAAGATTATGGTATTGGATATGAGATTTTTCATGTCCATTAAGATTGGTCTTCTATAACTTGGTGCTTCCATGTTGGTTGCATACATATTTATGAGTGTTACCTCTTTGTCTTGGATTTTTTCCCCAAACCAGTATGTAGTGGCCTTTATTTCGTTTTCCCAAACTTGCCTCCCAAGTGCTGGGATTACAGGTGTGCGCCACCACATCTGGCTATGAAATTCTTTAGTTGTTCATTATCATGGAAATATTTCATCTCTCCCTCATACTTGAAGGAGAGTTTTGCCGGGTATAGCAATTCGTTTTCATGGAGGACTTGCAGCATTCTGTTCCATGCTCTTCATGACTTCATGGTTTGTGAAGAGAAATCTGCTGACATTCTGATGGGTTTTCATTTAAATGTGATCTGTTTCTTTTCTCTAGCAGCTTTTAGTATATTATTCTTTTGCTGGATTTCTGGGATCTTGACTATTACATGTCTGGGTGTGTTTTTAGTGGGGTTGATGTTATTTGACGTTCTGTATGTTTCAGTTACCTGAATGTCCAATTGTTTTCTCAAATTTGGGAAGTTTTCTGCTATTATTTCTGCCCATATTCTTTTTATATCATTTGTGTTGACTCCTTTCTCATTGATTCCTATTAATCTCACATTGTTCATTTTTGCATCATCGTGCAGATGTTGAATTATTTTTTCCTGCATCCTGGTTGTTTCTAGGAGGTTGTTTCTTACCTTTTAACTAGCTGTGACTGTCTTCAAGATCTGAGATTCTATCTTCACTTTGGTTCATACAGTTTTGTCAGCTTATGATTAAGATTTTATTTTCTTGTATATCTCTTTCAAACTGTTTCATGTGATCTATTTCTTTTCTGTATTGCTCAATCAGGGAATCCATCATTTTTCTGTTCTCCTCTAATTTTTTATCAGTGTCTTCTTTGGTAGTACTGAAGTCTCTCATAGTTATCCTTTCTCTCCCTAGTTCAGAGATTATTTCTGCTCTGTTCTCCTCTCTGCCTTTCTGTAGTTGTTCCCTACTTTAGATCTATTAATTTAGAAAGGTCTTTTTTAACTTCAGAGGTTATTTCTGCCCTGGTTTCCTCTATATGTTTCTGTAGTTTTTCCACTTGAGAGTCTATTAACTCATGCATTTCTTTTTTTTACTTGACATGTTATCTCTGATCTGAGTTGCTCTATACGTTTCTGCACTTGTCTGTCTACCTCAGAAGCTGTTGATTCAGAGATTTCATCTGCATGATTCCCATTTTCTTGTAAGGTAGTGTCTGCTGTATCTGTTACAGGTGGGCTCAGGACCTGAGATTGCATTTTGCTCCTTGTCTGTATAGCATTCTGTATAGCGGTAACCTTTGGTCCAGGGCTGCGTGCCTATGGGTTAGTCATTCAGTCTAGGCTGCTGGGTTGGCTGAGCTGTTTGTAGGCCGAGGGAGGGAGATCTCACTCACCTGGAGGGCCTCGCTGCTGGATAGGCTACGCTGTGTCTGGCTGAAGGTCTGATTCACGTGGCAGACCTAGTTGCAGGGTAGTCAGCACTTGTGGTGGGCCGGAGGAGGTTCAAAATGGCGAGCCAGATGCTGGATAGGCTATGCTCGCAACAGGCAGGAAGAGGTCTCAGGCAGGCTGGAGGTCTCATGGGGGCCTGAGGTTGTCTCAGGTGGGCTGGAGGATGTCTCAGGCACTTGGAAGTCTCAGGCAGGGTGGAGGATGTCTTAGGCGGGCCAGAGGATGTCTCAGGTGGGCCGGAGATCTCCTGAGTTTTTAAATATATGAAAAAAATGTAAGAAAAACAGCCATCAAAGCAAAATATGTTAAATTGGTTTTTAATTTAACAGTTTAAAATGTTAGCACTTCAGAGGGTGTCTTAATTTTCCTCATTGCTGAGATAAAATGCCCAACACCCAACATTAAAGGGGGAAGGGTTTATATTGCTTGCAGTTTGTAGAGGTTTCAGTCCATAACCAACTGGCTGCAAGACAGGGTGGTTTGACAGAAGGGCCATATTTATAGCACTGGAAGATAGCAAAAACAACAAGTGCGAAAGAGAGCAGCAGTCCTCTTTTCTGATTGCATGCAGGCCACTACTGTAGGATGGGTATAATTCTCACACTCCACTCACAGTACTGGACAGTGAACCAGTTGCAAAACCCTAGATTCAGCTGCCTCCTAAAATGTAGCCCCTCCTTGACTTCATGGGGCTGAGGGGGGTACCCAGACAAGCACAGACCATAACAGGATACTTAAGAAAGTAAAAAGATAAGATACAGACTTGGGGAAAATGCCTGCATATTCCAAACATGATTAAAGTCTTTACCACCACCACCACCATCACCTTATAATATATAAAAGAATCTTGGTGTCTTTATTGCTAATTATTGATTTTATATAAGTAGCTATATGTTGGATCCCATCATTAGAATTATATTAGTATGCTTCTTTGGAGAAAAGATTGTTAAGAGCACTGATCTACTAGTGACTTGTTTCTTTCTTGTTTATGGACTTCTAAAAGATTGTGTTTGGAACTAGAAATAACTTTTTTTTTTTGATGTCTCATTTGTGATTAGGGTGATAACAAGTTTGACTATTTTGAGTATTTATTGGTTTAGTATTAGCAGTTGATTTAGCAGAATTCACAAGTTTTTTTAGAACACTTCATTATATTCCATAGAAAAGTGTTTAACTTGTAATTTTCAATGTCAACAAGCATTGCGTTTAGTCAAAATAGCATAGAAGTTCGAATGTGATGGTTGAAGATTTGAATCACCATTTGGTGCTTATTAACTTTTCTTTCTTTCTTTCTTTCTTTCTTTCTATTTATTTATTTTGGGACCAGGGTTCAAACTCACAACCTTGCACTTGCCAGGTAGGCACTTGTGCCAGGGAGCTATCTTGCCGGCCTTAACTTTTCATACTGAGCAAGTGACTTCTCTTGAAACTGTTATCTTCTCTATTAATTGAATGATAATACCAATTATGTACCTTTCATAATACAGACTGAAACAGTGTGTAGACATCTTGCAAAGTATGGGTTCTTAGAATATGATCAAATAAATTAAATCCACTTTGTTCTGTAAAAAACTTCTTTACTTAAAGTGTCTTAGCATTACTTTTAGAAAAAAAAAAATTGTCCAGTGTTCAAGCCTAGCTTTATATGTTTTGTTTTTGTTTCATGAGCTTAATGCTAGTCCAATCTTTTGATGCCTTTTGTTTTGCCCACCTACTATATAAAGTGAGGATTTATTCTCTTGAAGTGAAGTTTACCACTAAAAAACAATAAAGGATGATTCTGAAGTCTTGATCTTATGGCTTTTGCAGACTAGTGATGTTATTGACAGAAACAAAAAAGAGGAGGGCCTGATTTTATGGGAAGACAGTACAGAATTTTAAATATGGCTGAGGTGCTGTGTTCTTTTCATCTGGGAAGCAGTGTCAGTAAGTATTTGAAAGCAGAAGAATACTAGCTGGGTGGCTTTAGAACCTTTAGCAGACTTTGTGGTGGTTCCTGAATGATGCTGTTTAATAAAATTAAGGAATGCAAACTTAAAAGATAATGTTTGACATTTAGCATTTAATTCAGTGACTGTCCTAGAACATCCCCTGGGGCACAGTAGTTTTTGTGCAGTTTATGAATGTTGTTCTTATAAGCTATTATAATTATATGATGTATTTATAATGTAGAATATTATAATTTAAAAAATAGTTTGAACATACAGACTGGGAAGTCACTAGAGCCATGTCACTGAAGGAATGGTACTGTAGCTGATAGGAGGATAACTGTCAAAGAAGTTGTCTGTCCAGAACCTTTAAATACTGCTAGTTCTAAGTATGCCTATAATTCCAACTACTTGGGAAGCAGATGAAAAGAGAATTGAAAGGTAGAGCCAGGCCTGGGCAATTTAAGGACATCCTGTCCTAAAATTTAATAGGGGAAAGCGAATGTAGCTCAGTCATAGAGTGGTTATATAGAACAGGTTTAATTCTCATTGTCACAAAAAAAAAAAAAAAAAAGAAAGAGGAAAGAATCAATGAACTGCTCTATTTTTGACTGTCCTAAAGAGCTCACATTTTCTTATAAGCAAAAGGAAGATAACAGACCTGTCACACTTACGCTTAGGATGTCAAATGAGGACCACCAAGCCACACACCACAGGATGGATAGGCTTGACTCTTGCAGCTCGCAGACTAACTCCTCAACTAAGTGTCATTAACTTTGTGTCCAAGGGTTTTGGGGTCACTTAGGAATGAGTAAATATTGTATGATTGATAGTTATTACTGTTCTTTATGTGTTATTTTTATCTTCTACCATATAAAATATTCCTCAGTACCCCACGTGTCTTCTTTAGAATTATTTGACCTTTTTTTTTTTTTTTATTTTAAAGATAGGGTCAAGCTGGCCTTAAACTCACTGTGTAGTCTAGGCTGGCCGGGAACTCCCCTTGATCCTCCTGCTTCAGCCTCTGGCATGCTGGAGTTACAGGTGTGTACTACCATGCATAACTTAATTATTTGACATTTATAGAGCTTGTTAAGGACCCCTTTTCTGTAAGGTAGAATTGTTAACATTTAGTTATATTCTTCCTGTTTTACTGGGGGCTCTTGTTAGCATCTAATAGTTACAATAAGTCCTCTGTTTTGCTTAAGTATGTCTGTGGTATTTGTACATAAATGTTATCATGCTGATTATTTTCAGAAATTTACTAATTGATTTTCTTAAAATTAATATTTGAAACAGATACATAACATTCTAATAGATTAACCTTCATACTTCCATGATATATGGAAGTTAATCAAGATCTGTTCTAGTAATCTGAGTAGTTAGTTTTTCAACTGACTTTTTTTTCCTTTGGTATTGGGAATTGAAGCCAGAGCCTTGGGCATGCTGTTTGGGGAGTAAGGGGCTGCTTATCCCCAACAGGGTCCTATGTGTTTATGCTTGCATGCAGCATGCATTCTGAGGGAGGGAGGTGGCAAACAACTTGAGGGCTAGTTCTGGCTTCTGGACTTTTGCTTCACCTTAGGCATCGACAGCCAGTGGGCCTGTTCTTGGTTCTGTAGGACTTCACTCCTCTGCAGTGTCTCAACGAGTCCTGGTCTCAGCGAGTGCTGGCCTGGCCTGTTCTTTGTCTTACTTTAAAAACCCAGAGGAAGTGAATGAGCATTTTAACAAGATATTATGGCTCATGTTCACACTAAATCATATGGGTTTTTCTGTCCTTCAGCGGCATAATTCTGTTGTTAAACTCAACAGTGAACAAGTAGTGATAGACAAATTAGGTCAGTGAAATTTCTCATTTAATTCCATTAACTCTTTCAGATGAAAAGCGAAACATTCTCATAAAATACGTGGCAGGAGGAGAGTGTGTGAAATCTGAGCAGCCATGCCCACCCAGCTGTAAAGGCTTGTGCCAGCTCACCCCCACATCTCAGGCTTGTTTCTGATCGTTCTGCTAGCGTGGACTTGGTGTTCTAGTCCTGCAAATCTGTTTTGTTTCCCACACAGCTAGCTTGTTCTTTATCAGCTCTCTTTCATTGTGTTACTCTTCTCATCTGCACTATACTCTCTCCATTCCATACTTACCTTGTTCCCTTTTAAAACCTGATTTAGCCTTTGTGATCTCTGGACATCTTGCTTTGAGCAACCCCACTCTCAGGGAGACTTGCATCTGTCTTTTCATCCTTTTGTATTTGTTTTGGTTTTTTGTGTTGATTTATACTATTGGTTATTTGTGTCTTTGCTTTGCTGCTTCCCCAGTATATTTACATCCCAATGATACTGGGAGCAGATTTATTTTCTTTGATGACCTCATGATTTTGCAACAGAAAACACACAGCAGATGTTTAGAAAACATAGGCCACTTTTTAGAGCAAGCCAGTTGCTTACATTGGGGCCATGAAGAAAGCCCATTCTGGGCTCCTCACCAAGGGAATAGAAAGTGAGGGTGGTGGAGTTCTCAGCCTTGGATGTCACTGCCCAGCACTGTGAGTACTCTTTCCCTCCCCCAATCAACATTCTGGGCATGAGGAGAGAAAGAGACACCAAAAAACAGAACAAATACCACTGAATTGTCCAAGTTCTGACTTTCTGGCACACATTCTCAGTTTCTCCTCTTCCTCTCTTTGAAAAGTTGCCCCCTTCTTTTTTAAGTAACAGAGTGACTATGAGAACTCTTAAGAAGAAGGAATTTATTGGTATTTTAAAGTTAAAATCTGGGCATCCTAGCACTGCAGCATACACTGTCATTTATAAAATGAAATCACATTTTTATAGTGTTTCCCAGTACCTGCCTGCAAGTGGAGGACCATAAGTCATTTTAGGAACAAGGCTGCACTTTTACACAGGGATAGATAGCTGTACATTTACTAGTACAGATCATGGGTCCTATGTTCTTGGGCTGGGGAGATAGCTCAGTAGAAAAGTGCTTGCCTGGCAAGTGCAGGGTCCTGAGTTCAATGCCTTGGTACCACAAAAAAAGAAAAAGAGAGGGAGGGAGGGAGGGAGGGAGGAAAAGAGGGAGGGAGGGAGGGAGGAAGAGAGGGAGGGAGGGAGGGAGAGCGCGTGAGAGAGATTCTTTGAGAACAGACTTTGGTGTTAAAACTTTTTACAAGTCTTGGAGGATCCAGTATATATTTTGAATGTTGTATGAAAATACTTAATGCAACATTTTGATGAGGCATTCATATAATGCTAATTACAGTATACTAACTCATTTATCTCTTTATTAGTAGAATATTCTCTGAGATACAGGTATATAAGAAAGACTGCATGCTTGAATCAAAGGGCAGCAGCAGAGCAACCTATTTTGTTTCCCAGTGTGACATGTATACTCAGCAAGATGTAAAAGCAAACAGTGAGAAAATTGTTTTCGTTTTAATTGTGTTTCAAATCTGATTATTTGAAGAGAAAGTTTCATGTTGGTGTTAGTAAGTCAGTATATTTTTAATGCAGGTTACTTTATTTTTTTTTATTGTTTAAATTTAACACAGGTTATATTACATATTTTCATCATCAGATCAGTTTAGATTAATACATATAGGTATATAAGATTGATCAAACAATTAAACATTAACC